>APFE030845751.1:17839-42838 GCA_000404065.3 Pinus taeda
TAGCGTTGGAATCCAAGTAGGTTTTTCTTACCCACTTGTTAACTACAACTAGGAACCTGCAGTATAGCATTGTTTGATTGTTGCTAGACCCCTGTTGGGCTAGTAGGGATCGCCTCTATCCGTAGAGGGGATTTACCTCTCCAACAAGGTCAAAGCTTGTTATCTGAAGATACATTAAATTTACTTATGTGGCACCCTAAATAAAGCATCATACATATTCTTTTGAGGACTCTGTGATATGTATTACCTTGAAGAAATTACTCCATAGATCCTAAGTTTACTCTTTGTCCAAGTCTTGTAAAGGATCTTTGCATTTTGAAGCTAATCTCTAGAACTAGTCCTAGAAGGACAATACAAGTTCATCACTAGAAGGCAAGAATTTGTTGAGAAATGAAGCTCCTTTCTATAACATTCTTCACAAGAACCTGTGGGACATTATTCCTTATGGAGACAACTCTATAACAAGAAGAAACCAAAATTGAAGAACGAGACTCTGTAAAGAACTAGATACCTAAAGAATTAGTATATGAAGCAATGAGTATATCTCTTTGAAAGATGGACTGTAAAATTATGGGAAGTTTTTGGCATAAGCATCCCTCTCATATATAAAATAAAGACGAATTCCATCAATATAGTTGACTTGAAGTCTGGAAGAAGTGATTAAAAAAAGTTGCAAATGATAGATTTGAAGAAATTTACTCAGTAGACAGAAGTTTGAGATATGTATAAAGGTCACCTTATTGTATTATATGGATTGTCAAAGAAACCAAAAACTATGTACATCATATAGAGAAAGAGACTTTGTGAACTGTCAAAGGAACATAATAGATCATCTCTAAGGCATGAAGATATACAAAACAACATCTTGGGATACATTCATGGAAACATACATGAGTTTATTATAAGACCATTACTACCATGAAAGAGGTATCTAGAATAGAATTATGACAACTTGTCTCTAGATAAATACATAAGACAACTCTCTTATAGATCAAAGCCTTCCAGAATTCATCTCTATGGTTTGTAGCATAACTTGAAGACAAAAGTATTGCGATCAAAGTGGAAATCATGTGAAGACATGTTTGCAAAGGTATATGGAGAGAATTAAATGAGAAGTTCAAATGTCTCTTTGAAGCAACTCCCAGTAATCATGAAGATCAAATAAAGTGAATAATTGGTATGTATAAATCATCTTCATTTGCAATCAATGATAAGTAGTGATGTTATGATAATGATCTCATGAAAAAATAGCAATGCATCATAGAAAGGAATTGTGTAGACATATCATTAGCATTTGAAGTCTTCGCACATGAGAACAAGGAGTGAAATGAATTCTATATGAAATCTTGCTAATGATAATTCTAGGGTTTTCACTTTGTAAGTTAAAATCTCTCGAAGACTTTAGGCATTTACGGTTTGTGAATCCCAACATATTTTAATCAAGAAGAACCCTAGGAGAAAAACCTTATTTAATCATATCTAGTGTTAGACGTAGATCTAACCATTGTTTGATGTGAGAAAAAGGTTGGTGAACAGGTCTTAGATTAAGAGGGGGTAATCCTTCGCAAAATATAAGTATTTTGTATCTCCTTGATTATTATCTTTGTGTCTTTTCCTTTTTGTTCTTTCATGGTCTTCTAATAATGGTTGAAGGATAAGGCAAGTTCTATATAAAGCTTGACTAGCAGATAAAATATTTGAAAGAACATGGCATAGCATGAAAAATATGAAGGAAGGAGAAAAAGACAACAAGATGGGAAGAATTTAACTTACCTCAAATGGATAGAGGGAGTTGTAAATATCTTAATAAAGACAACATTAATTGAAGCTGGGTATAAATTCCATAGAAGCTTGTGATCAAAAGGTATGGTGATTGATCTAGGGAAATGTCCTTAAGTAAGAATTTGAAGAGTTCTAATTTTTTTTGTACCATCAGTTGATTATTTTTTTCCAAGAATACATTGATTAGTGATTGGAAGCTAAAAAACATGAAGCATAACTTTATTGCAATATGAAGATAGACCATGCAAAGGAATGTTGACCTTAGAGGGAGCAAGCAACAAGATTTTGATATGAAGAATTCCACACCTTGACTAGAGGCTATTGTGATTTGGAAACTCTAATAATGATGGGATACGGTTTGGATCCCTAAAATGACATATTGTAGAAGTATGTGAAGAGGCTAGAAACATATCAATTGAGATAACTTGTTTGATGATATTATACCAACAACAATTTGATTTGATTTGGGAGCACATGGATTGAGTAGAAAACATTGATGATAGCTTGGAATAGCATGAGGGAATAATTATATTATGTAAATATAGAAGGCATGTGATAGCAGTTGTGAGGAAGTTTGTCTCCTTGAGATGTTAGATGAATTATTTGATGACAAAATTACATGAAATGTCCAAGAATAATCTTGTTATGATATGATGCAAGATAGGAGCCAAGAAACTACAACATATCTCCCTTGATCTCCATGTAAGAACATGTAGTTGATTCTATGATAAGTATTGTGATTATATATCCATTGTTGAAAGGAAGTAAGGATTTCCTCCCTAGTTGAGAGGGAGTGATGGTGGACACTGTATTCTCCATGTGTCGTGCACTAGACCAAGACTGACAATAATAAGTCTAGTGAAGGAGCTAGTATGCAGAATGGAGGATTGGATAAGCATCTGAGACAAATACTTCTTGAGGATTGGGAATCCAAGATTGGAGGAGTCCCGACGACCGATACTCTTTGAAGATTGGGAATCCAAGATAATAGTAGTCCTGAGGAGGACCGATATTCTTTGAGGATGGGGGAGATATCTAAGATAAGAATAGTCCTATAAGGACATACCTCATGAACATATGAATGGGGTATGTGCCTTGAGAGGAAGTGGTGGTATCCAAATGTATGCCTCCCAAAATTGTGCTCTAATCTAGTGGAGAGTTACAGCTTTTCGGTCAACGCCTTGCTATTTTGTAATTGACAATGTTGATTATGATGATGATGCTTGATTACGCTTATCAATTTGAACTCTTCTTATGAGAATATTTCAATTTGAGAGTATCCTTTTATCATGTTGTGTAATTATGAATACCTCCCTAGTTAAGAGGGAGTGTTGGAAAAGTAACTAGGTTTAGCCTTCATAATTATCATTGTTCTTGTATCAAAATGTATATCATGTAAAATCAAAAAGAAGAAAAATATATTATTATTATTATTATTAGTCAAAGCATGTTCTTTATGCCTGGGTTATTTGAGTCAAAAGAAAAAATTTCATAGTCAAGAAAATGTATTTGAGTTAAAGTCCAATTTGGACTTGTTGTAAGAAAAGGAAAATTATTTTATTTTCAATCAAAAGAGTCTTAAATGTCACCACAAGACCAAATCACCCCTCCTTGGGAAAAATTTCACCGAGGCTCCAAGAGCCACCTATTTGACCTCCTGGATGTATATATAGAGATAAAATCAACAATTTTGGAGACCATTCACTCATTCATCATGTCCATTGATTTATGTGCTAAGATAAGAAAAATAGTGAAATCAAAGGAAGAAGAATAAGGTCAAAGGAGGGAGAATATGAAGAAATTTTTTCCCTAGTTCTGTGATATTTTTCTGAGGTACTGTATTGATGGTGCTAGAAGTCTATCAACATAGGGTGTCTCCCCTATATGAAGTCCCAACTAGACCTTACACCATTTGGAGAAGGAGCCCCAACTAGGAACTAAGGCTAATTGTCGTTATTCTTAGGAGTTTGGCTTAGCTACAATTATAAACATAAGATATTATGCAAACAATATTTGAAACAAGAAAATAAGTTGACACTGTGTGGGATATAATCACAATCTATATAAGGTACTTCCATGAAAGGGAAAACAAAGAATAATCATTTGGAAGAAAAGTAATATTATTATCCTAAAAGAGACACAATGGAAAGAATCGGTGATTAGCCTGCAAAGTAGTTCACAAGATAATAATGATCATAAAATCAAGTAACAACACACTCAACAAGACACATACCAAATCCAAAAAAATAATTCATTTTCATTAGTATGTGTTAACATAAACATACACCACAAATAATGAAAGAATAGTCTTACAATCACTCATGACATATTCATGAAAGTGCGTTGGATTTTAGAGCTTCATATATTAAGTAAAATTTCTAAGATACACAATTACAATGATGCAACACTAGCCCCAATAGTGGAACATTAAGTCACCACTTGCTCCCCCAAATAAATATGTTCTCTCCTATGCCAAGCTAGAGAAGCCAAGGTGAAAAATCCAAAGTCCCCTCTCTTGAGATATGACAGTGCATTTATAACAAATGACATGACTCTCCACCTCCCATGTGACTCTTGACCTCCTTCATGACATTTGCGCTCCTATTGTGACTTTTTGAATTCCTATGTGACTTTGAGCTTCTACATGACTTTAGGACCTAGTGACTTTTCACATTCCATGTGGGACCCCTGGGATTTCACACATTTTAGATTTTCTCATTTTTGGAAATTAAATAATTACATTCCACAAGTGATGTGGAAAAATACATTGACACATATGCCTTTTTAATGACACTTTGAGAAGCCATGACTTGGCGATGGTGACATAAGACTTCATTTCACCAATGCCAAGCTCTTCTCATTGTTGCTATGACTTTGACTCTTCATGATGGATATTTTCTTATTCTTCATCTTCACCCTCCAAAGGGTCTAGATGATTTTCGAAACCTTCCAGGTCAAGATGATTTTCCACCACTTTTTCTTGGTCCGCGACTCCTTCATGTCCTTTATTATGGTTCCTCCTTTTGCTCCTTCTTCACAAGTTCTCCTTGTAACCTCTCCTTGATGACGTTCTTGAACATCACCCTACAATGTTGAGATGATGACACCTACAAATAAATTCCACTCATGGAAAGCCAAAACTAGTCTGAAAACCACCTATTTTACCTTTTCTTGCTCATGGAAGATGTTGACTATGATGGGATAATGGGAAAGTGTTTTGAGAGAGAGAGAGAGTAGGGATTGCATTGTTGGACTTAGCAGTGACTAGGGGGGAACCGTGTTGTACACTAGAACTGTGAAGTGTGCAATAATGAGAGGTTCTTCATGGTTATGTGCAGTGGTAAATTCCTGGAGACAAGGGTGATGAGCTTGCTGACTAAGGATGCGTAGTGCGTAGTGCTCAAGGAAGAGGAGGTGGGGATTCACAGGGACTGAGCGATCTCCCCATAATCCAATGGAACTATGAAATGCACATTAAGAGGCAATATAGGACAAGGTATTGCATAGTGAGGGGTTTTAGTTACTAGGAGAGATAGGACTAGCCACTGTAATTGTGCAATACACAGTGATTGAGGAGCTTACTTACAAGGATTACACAGTTGAGGGTTGAAGTGACCGGGAGGTGACCTAATTCCCACTATAAATATCCAATGAGCATGTTGACGGTTTTGTAAATCCATCAACCAAGTGGGTCTCCCTAATGTGAAGTCCCAATTAGACCTCACATCATTTGCAATAGGAGCCCTGTAACAACCCCGGGTTAAAACTTCATGTAATAAAAGTGCGGGAAAGGGACACTTATTCCAAGATGAATGTTAAGAAAAATATCCTAGTGGGAATCACTTGATGTGTTTATGGCTAAGGGAAATTGGGGTAATGGATAAGGCTTTGGAAAGGTAAAAATGTATTTTTGGCACATTATTTATGAAAGTAATGGAAATTAGGAGAAAAAGAAGGTGAAAGGTCACAGGTTGCACGTGAGGAGGAAATTGAAGGGAAATAATGCAAAATTCAGGAAATTAGAGGGCCTCATGAATAAAAAGGCTTTTTAGGATCAGTTGGCAGCTTTTGTCAGTATTAGAATTTTGTCAGTTTAGTGTTAGAATTTGTCTCAAAGAGGAGAAAGCACCAAGAGGGGAAAGAAAGTAAGCAAACAAGGAAAGGAAAGTAAAAGAAAAAGAAGGACAAGGAAAGCAAAGCAAGTCAAGGATCAAGCAAATTCAATGGGAATACTTGCAAGTAATAGATTTCATGTGTGATTTCCTAACTGGTTTTCACATGCATGGTATGTGAATGTTGGTATATGGTTCTTTTGTTGTCACTGGAATGGATTTTGTCAGGATTCGATAGTGGATTTTAGCCTAGCCTTGTCATTTACGGATACCCATGGTATGATGAGATAGTTCTCAATTTGAGATTTGGATTGTTGGATGGTTTTGGAATCTGGGGTGAGGTGGTCTCAGGAAAATTCCCAAAGGCCTAGGAATCCCTTAACTGGTATTGGCGTGATACATGGTAAAGCATGAGGGTGGAACAGGAAAATTCCTCAAGGATGGTGAAGAAATTTTGAGGCATCCAATATCGGTTTGGTTTTGTGATCTCAACTTCAATTTAGGTGTGATCACAGTATGGAGAGGGTGAAGGTGGTTTAACCTCATCATTCCCTTGGTTGTCTTTAGATTGGTTTATCCCATGAGATCCCGCATTCATGCTTGGAATATGGCACGGGGCGGATTGGCTGAAAGAAAGATCTAGTTCAGCCAATTTATGGTCGGGTGGAACGTGGAATTCCTAAACCTGGTTGGTAACTGCCTATGGTTAATAAAAGCTACGTTTCTCTTACTTTTGGTAAGGAAATGGCTTTAATGTTTGTTCTCTTATGGTTATTTATCTATTTATATGTTGGTTATAAGCATGGTTATATGACAAATCTTAGTCATGGATCTATTCATGCTTTTACTTGTAACTGAATAAATAATGAATGCAAGACCGAATTGGTGTTAATATAGCTAATGAGAGAAGTTAGTGACCCTTCTTATTAAACCTCAGATAAGTTTTCAACCCCTTATGTGCAAACTTTCATTCATTACCTGTAGGTTTCATATCTACCAAGTGTTTGATATAATGTCAGTCTAGGTTGGGGATGGTCAGGTCAAGTCTTAGTTCCATTCTTTGGTCTACAAGCACTGTCTTCATGTCTTTTATCAGTTCTATAAGTTTTATAACTTTTTGGCCAGAGGCTAAGGCCCAACCTTGGAAAGTAGCTTTAATTCTCGTATTTGTTGGCACAACACTGGTAGAAAAAGGTCACAGTTGCATTGATGTAGGCCTGTGGGAGCGACTGGGAACCCATAGTCACATGGAGGCCTTGGAAAGGGACCGATTGGGGCTCTAGGTTAGGAAAAAGGTGAGTTGTCTTAAGGGTTGGACATCTGGAGGGGTTGGGTTACTCCCAGAGGTCTTGTGGCACCTAAGGGAAGTCAATAAGGTCTTGTTGTGTCAAGTCCATTTCCTTAAGGTCATATAGGAGGTTGAGTCATATCATAGTAACCCATCATCTCATGTAAGTTGGTGAAAGTGGGTAGATGTGAGAGGAGGCCCGTTACAAGCCTCATCCATAGTACCAGCCTGGTTCCATATATTCTTATGGATTTTTCTTAGTTCTAACTATCCACGAGAGAAAGGGATACACATGTACTTTCGAAAGGAAAGTGAGTGTGCCTGGTGAGTGTTCAATCGTAGGTGTGTCAAGGTTTTTCAACTACAGAGGGGAATAAAGGTGAGTCTCTAAGATAGAGGTAATAGTACCACTCTAGTAGAAACACACACAAACAAGAAGTATTTGTCTAACATCTAGTAGAATAGTCCACAAAGATGCAATGATCATGTAACCAACTTTATCAAGAACGATCTTCCTAACATCGAGTGGATTAGTCCACAAAGATGTGACAGTCATAACAACCATTACAAGACACTCTCATATGATAAGCACTAAAATAACTGAAATAGTTCAACTACTTTAGCATAGGTGAAAACAAACATGAATTACAAACATTCACATAATAGTCTGACAAATATTCATAATCCATGCATGAAGAACGTGTTGGCCATCAAGCTTCATATATTAAGTAAAAGTTCCCAGACACATGTATATAATGAACACCACTATCTCCAATAGTGGAGCGTTTGAGCCACTCCTTGCTCCCCAAAAGCACTAGTTTGTCTCTCTAATGCCTTGCGAGAGGACCCAAGATGAAAAAGTCATTTTCTCATAAATGAGGGTGTATATATAACTAAGAGGTGTGTTTCACCTTCCTTGTGACTCTTTGACTACCCCCATGATTATTTGACTTCCTATGAATTTTTGACTTTAGATGACTCTTCATATTTTGAATGTGTCTTTTGGACTTCCACTTTACCATACATTTCGAATAGATAATTACAAAATCCACAATAATGATGTGGAATATGATGACTCGTGACAGGACATGACTTGACATTGATGACATGGACTACATGATGATGTGGTAGTGCCAATCTATTCTTCTTGTTGCTTCTTTCTTTTTGTCTTCAATAAGAGATGTATCCAATGCTTTGTCTTCATGAGACATATGCTTTGTTCTTCATATCTACCCTCCAAAGGGTTTTGAATCAAATGGAGTCTTCATGAGGTCCTAAATTTTGGTATTCTACTGTAATCCAGTGTTCCTTCGTCTTCTTGTCTGATGATCAGCTTATCTCATCTCCTTATGTGTCTTCTAACATGTCCTCCAACTCCATCTCCTTCTTCATCATCTTGCCATAGCATGATAGAGTTCCTGTAACTGCAATCCACTCATGACAAGACGACATCAGTATGATAAACCCCTCATCTAAGATGTTGCATGATGATCCATTGATTGATCCAAAACCGGGTGGTAGGCTGAGGGAGAGGCTCAGTGACTACATAGTTGTGTAGCTTAGGTAGTCAAGGGTTAGGCTTGATCCTTAAGACTGCACAATGTGTAGTTCAGGCTTGGAATGAGAAAAAATATTGCGTAGATCAAGAGCTCAGGGAGCCATGCTGAGAGCTTGATCATTGATTTTCCCAATGCACAGTTCTTGAAGATAGGGGAGCCCAGGTGATTGCACAATTATGCAGTTCAAGAGCTCAGGGTTGAGACTTGAGCCTTAAGACTATGTAATGTACAGTACAGGATGGAATGTGTAGGAATATTGCGCATTTTTAAGGCTCAGTGAGCAGCTCAAGAGCTCATGGTTTGGGCTTGAGCTCAGAGACTGCACAGTGTGCAGTTGGGGCTAGGATGGAGGGATGAATTGCACAATTTTGGAGACCAAGGCTCAGGCTTGAGCACTAAAAATACGCATTGCATAGTCTTGGGAGGAAGGAACTAAAAATTGTGTAGTGTCAAGAGGCAAAGTTGCAGCTTGAGGGCTAACACTACCAAATGCATAGTTCAGGAAGGTCGGATGAGGCTAAGTTGTTGAGAATTTTCCAAAATTTGACTGTGTGGGATTAGTGAAACTGATGTGAACAATGATAGGACTTGACTATGATCACACACTTAGACTCTTGACGATGCAACATAGATCATTTGGAACACATGGACACATACTTCCTTTAGTGCGACAACCTTTGTGACATCTTATGACAAGTGTGACACTAAAGATACACTTTGCGACGAAAATGATGACACTTGTGCGACAATGTATGAAACTTTGGGAATGAGTGTGAAACATGCATACATTGTAAGAACAACTCAGTATCATAAATATTTCCCTTTGAAACAAACCAAAACTATACTTTACATGATGATTGACAATTCCCATGCCAAAAGACGACACTTGCTATATGTGAACGATGGTGGATGACACTTACGATATGTGAACGATGGTGAAAACCAAAAATGGCAGGGAAAAGATAACATAAAATGAAATTAATTAAAGGGAAGGCAAGAGAAAGTGATATTCATAAACATAAAAACAACACTTGCGACGGTAAAAGTGAAGAAAAGTGACAGTTGGAGAAAATCACCAAAATAGAGGTATGATCACAAAAACATTGTAGGATTGTCAATGTCAATGCACAGTGATTGCCAACATGGGTAGAAAATTACATAGGAACAGTCTTAATGAACCGTGTTATGCTTTTTCAAGCTTGCATAAAATAATTTGCTCATGAACTTTTTGTGGATTGAGCATGTGTGAGAAAGCAACTCTGGTACTTCTGATCCAAGAAGGGAGCTCGAAAAGCATCAGCTAACCAAGAAAGTGACTACAGAACGATTGATCGCAAGATCCACATCAAGCTCCAAAATTCAAGTATACGCTAAAATTTTGTAGGGTTTTTGTCACAGTGAAAATAGGGAATTAAGAGGCTCACTTGGTTAAGGGGTTGCACAATTGACTTGTGTAAGTCGTTGAAGGTTGATTCATTGCACCTTGAGGATGCTCACTTTACCCTTAAGGGGAAAGAGCCTTTGCATTGTGTAGCTCTCTTTAGAAATTATCATGAGGAAGCCCCACTATCCACTAGAACTATGCCATACACAATGGAGGAAAGTAGGAGTTAGTATTTGGCGCAGTGAGCAAGGGTAAGCAGTAAAGACTTGAGAAATTGTAGTTTAAGATTGTGCAACGTGTTTGTGGAAGAGGTTGCCCTTAGAATGGCACAATGTGCAATTGTAGGAGATGATAGTGTCAGTATTGTTGGTTGGGAATTTGCAATGCGATCATCCACTGGCTAGGGGTTCAGGTGTGCAATGTGCAAGAACAAATCGATCTCCAAAAATGGCTAAGTGTTGGATCACTGGAACAAGAGAGAACACATGATATAAACAAGTTCCAAAATAGATTCACACACATGTATACCATCAAACACAAATCAAAATAATTCACAATACTCAATATCCACATGCATATCTTGAAATAACAACAAAGTAACACTTATTTCTAAGTGCGACAGTTGAAACGTAGCTTTGCGACACTTAGAATACAAGTTACGACACAAGTGTCGACTGCAACTAGAAAGTGTGCTAAGTTGTGGGATAATGCCTAGTGCATGTTCTTATGATATATAAGATCAACTAATGTAGAAGAGTGTGTTAGAGCTACCTCAATTGGTGCACCAAAGTGTGACACATGCAAGAGTGAAAACAATCAAAAGCGACACTTGCAACAGTAGGAATAAGTGAAAATGACACTTGAAAAGGCTAAAGAAAGTGAAAGAAACACATGAAAAATCTAAAGAAAGCAAAAGTGAGAGCAAGAAAAAATGAAAGTCACAAAATTGAAAGCGACACTTATGAAAACAAAAGTGTGCAAAAGCGACACTTGATAAAACTCACTCAGATGATGCTACATTTGCAACTAAAAGTGAGGGAAATTGTCAAATGAAATTTTGCATTGATTGTCAACAGGGATTGTGCATTCACTATTCTTATCAATTGTGAAATAACTATCATTAGGGACTATGCAATGTCTGAGAGCTGGGAAATGTCTTCCACTAAAGACTGTGAATCACTATTACCAAGAACTATGTAGGCACTATCTTCCATGACTGCGCAATGCATGCCTTCAAAGGATAAACATGGACTCCTGCGCTTGCTAGAATGAGGTGCACTTGTGAATGCATCAAAATCTAAGCATGTGTAAGCAAGTGGCTTCAATAGTTAGGGTCTCAAAAAAAGACTTGAACACTTGGAAAAACATCAATCGACCATGAAGTGATTGTGATCAACTTGGAACGAGAGATTGTAAGATCACAAGGAGGCTCAAAAATTCAAGCGTAAGAAAAATTTTGGAGGGTGTTTTTCACAGTGACAACACTTGGTGACACATTGGAAGAACTCCAACTTCTTTGTTCAGGTCTATATTTAGGCACAGATTCCAGTCTTCTAGGAAGCATTGATTCACCCAGTGGATTACCTCAACTTCCCCATTTATCCCGGTTATAGGTGTAGTCTTTCCTATCCTTTTCTCGGCTAAACATATTTACAAGGCTTACCATATCTCAATATTTTTTATCCAAGAGAAGGATAGTATATATTCAAAATTTTAAGATGACCATATTTTAAGTTCCATCTATGGTGTTTATTTACTACCAGTAGGTATGTTCAATACCTTGGAAGGGTCACTATAGGAACACAAGCATTTCTTTAATCCTAATGAGCATGTTCAGTACCCTAACGATGTTGCTTTCTTCACCTCTCTACGCAGGAAGCCTTTCTCTTCTTTCACCCTTTATTTTATTTTCAATATTCCCATTAGCATTTTATCGATGTTTATATTTCCAGGGTGGAATAGGGGTCCCGACTTATTGAGAGAAAGAGAATATATTCCTTCAAACATTGTTATAAACCTCTTAAATTAATATGCTCGTTCTTAGTTTTCTCCTTTCCCTTCACTACTTGATTAGATCAGCAAGAAAAACACCATTCAATTATCGTACCGAGTCAAGGAACGAATATCTTAAAATAGATATACGCATTGTGGTTCTGCTTCTAGATGTCCATTTGAATGAATTGTATTTTCCATTTAGACATTTTTTAATTTAAAAGATGTGGAGGCCAAAACAAAGAAGAGGAAGACAGACTAGACAAGAGTTTCTCATCATCACAATTGTCTTTCCAAAATTTTGCCATATAGTTTTCTTGAGCTAGAACAAGAAAAATGTGAGTCTAAAATGGGAAGCAAGAAAACAAGGCAACTGCAAAGACTAGATAAAAAGAAAAATGAATAGTAGATGCAATGCAAAAGGAAAACTACTATGCAACTATTCCCACTCCTAATATAACTGGCTAGAATGTCAAGGCTAAGTGAAGTTAAATTTCCAATGTAACCATAGAAGTTTCTCTTCGCCTACAAGCAAAAATATATGAGCAATTAGGAACAATATGAAATAGTGTGCAAAAATAAAGATGACAACTTGAGTACATTGCACAACAAACTGAAGGTCTTTCCTATTAACAGAAATATGTTCCATAACAACTTGTTTTAACGAATCCATAACATTACCTTTTTTATTAGAACAACAATCATATGAACCTCGAAAGCTTCTTGTGAATGTACCTTCATCCGTGTTTTCATTCTTAGCAAACATCAAGAAAGATCAAAACTTGTTATTTACAACAAATCTTGTTACGTAAGATATTTCCATCCAATCATAGATTCTAGCATGGAACTTGAAACAATCCTTTTGAAAATATTGAAACTCTTGGGAGAATGAACTTTCAATTAGCGCATTCAGATCATAGGGAGAATCTTGCAAAGAAAAGATAACTTGGTCTTCTTCAAAAACCTTGTTAAGATAGTGAGGACCTGGCATGACAATCAAAAAAGGCTAAAGTGCCTCAATTACTTGAAAAGTATATGTATAGTGAAATGATAAATCATAGATCGGTGAATGGGTGCACTGTTAAGGCACTCCTTGCGATAGGTCACTGGTTCAAATCCCCCATGGGTGCTTACCTACCAAAAAAAAATGATAAATCATAAAGACCAATGGACTCAACACGATTAATCAACGTAAAACAACTATCATCAGATATATTAGTGGGAAAATGATTATTTGAATGACAAATGTTAGACCTAATGTTATGATCATATTGGTGACTTGACATACAAGATTCTTGATTGTCGATCTTTTCTCTTTTAGTCCAATTCCATACCAGACCAGTAATACGAAAGCGTAGGGAATTAAAAACAATTGTTGGCCTTGAAAATTTGGGAAAGCAATTAGAATTTCATGCTAACAAAAGGTTAGAAGGAGATGTCAAATCAAATCTAGTATCCATATTAGCATGCGGGTTTTGGTCCACTAAATGATTCAAGCATTGAATGCTACTCAAAAGGATTGATTAGGCCAGAACAAAAATGATTAGTTCCATGAAATTCACAATAAAGAACAGGATTTTATTGTTCACGAAAGAGTTTGACTGGGATAAATCTTCCAACAAGTGATGATATTTGTTTTGATAATCAAAATGATGGGCTTTGTAGCTCTATGCATCCATCAAAGATATACATTCCATACCTTGGTTTAATATAAGGGATTTGCATGGAGCAGAATTAACCAAACAGGAATATTCTATCTTATCAAAAAATATATCTTAAGGATTAAGAGAATTAACTTGAAAATGTTGAAAATCCTTCAAGAGTGAGCTTACATCCAATGAAACAATGTTAAGGAAAGAATTATGCAAGAATATTATAATCTAACCTAGTTCAGAGGCCTCGTCAGGATTGCGAGAACCTAACATAACCATCAGTGGAAACTAAAGTGCCTTGACTTCTTGACGAGTCCCTGAATTTATAAATGTTGAATGATTAAATTTTGAGGGTATGGTCAGATCAAAATCTGTGTGAAGACAACTATCACCAATTATTTGAGCAAGATAATTATGATTTAGATGGTAGTCTTTGGAATTGTCATGTTCATCGGATGTGTCAATATCACCAAATAAAATACCCAAATTGTAATAAATATGTTCTACCACATCATCTTCTTCATCATGGGTAACCATACCACCTTGTTTCAACTTAAGATCTAGTTCAATTGAATGCAAAATAATAACATGGTATATCAGTTGATTCATTATACACATTTTGACACAAGGGTTGGTGAGTTGAGGAAGAAATCCCTGTGAGAAACTCTTCTATAATCGAATCATATTCCAAATCAAAGCTTTGAAAATCCAGGTCTTCTTATGAAAGCAAGATATCATCTAATATACTTGGGCATTCATCGCCACATATATCAACAAAGTCATTGGCGTCAAGGTGATAGTTGTTCAAGCCTTCCTCTCAGTTAAGAGCTTTGGTTCCATTTGAATGAATATCAGAATTACAAGATTCTTGATCAGCTAAGAACAAAGGAACGGCATCTTGACATAAAGGATTTTTGTTAAGAAAACTAATCCCTCTTGCGGACAAGACGAATCTCCTTAGACCTCAGAGAAATCTAGTAACAAACAAGAAGCAATTGCTACCTTTCCCTAGATTACGATTGACTGAAACAAAAATATGAGATAGGTCACTTACCGTTTTAATCGAAATGCCTGATGAAGTCCCTTTCAGTGCCTTTAACCGTTAACCTCTCCTTGATGCTTCAGAGATTGTTCTAGTGCTTCCCATAGCTTCTCCATGATGTCTTGAAGGAGATCTACATAAACAAAAACAAAAAAATGGATCAAAGCATCTATTAGATAGAATGAATAATAAATGAACTAATTAACTCAACATATATCATAAATTGAATCAATAAACAATCATAACCTATGTGAGTTATGAAGGAATCCCACAAATGATATCAGAGAAAACATAATTTGGAAAAAATAATTGCTTTTATATTAATAAAATGGAGAACAAAATTACAACCTCAAAGCCTTAATGTTAAAAGCCTCTTCTCACAAACTCCAACCCTCTCCTTGGATGAGTAGCCTCCTAGCCTTATTTATGTAGAATAAGCCTACCTTCAATAGTCCTCCCCAATCCTCTAGCCTCTGTTTGCTTTATAGGCCAAGAGGGGGAAGTTTAGGATCCATTTCCTAAGAGATGATATCCACAAATTGTGGGATAAGGGTTCCATAAAGAGAGGGAAGTAGCTCCATGATGGGAGGGATCAGGGCTGAATAAGAATCCATTCAAAGCTTGTTAGCTAGGAATGATTTGAATAACAAAGCTTCTAGACTTTACTTTTTATTTTTAAATGTGTTAAATCATGTGCGCATTCCATAGTCTCAGATAAAGCTCACTTATGCGTAGTTTCTAATGGACTCTTTTGCGTATCTGTAGAAATTGACTAGGGAACTGCGTAGGAATCCAACAACAGGTTTTTGAGCCTTGGGATCCAATAATTTCATTCTCTTTGAAATAGTTTGGATTCTATCCTTTCAAGGGGATGCTTTCGAACACATTGATGGATAACGAAGGATCCAAACCAATGGTCATTTCCTAATGCGACAAAATGATGTGTAACAGATTTCCCCCTAAAGTTAAAAGTCATAAGAGATGTTTCATGACTGAAGTGCTTTATCATGTCAAGGTCTAGGTTAGAGACTACAGTCAGAGATCTGGAAAAATTAATCAAATGTTACAATGCAATATACAATCATCGTTGAGGTAGCATTCCCATACTCAGGACATAAATGTCTCAAAGAACCAGTACAGAAACACATTTGAAGATCCATGTCAATAGATGACATAGTATGGACGCATCCATGAGTGGATCTATGTTTACAATCATGAATATTTAATAACTCCCTGAAACCTATATGGATGAAACTAGATTCAGGGTCTTGATCTCCATCTCTCAATCCATAGTACAAATCTAGCCATGCGAGTGAATATCTTGTAGTCGAACATGGTAGAAACGACTAGATTACCGGTTAATGATGTGAACCGTTAACAAGCGTGAGAGAAACCACCAATAATGGAAATGGTTCTCAAGGTACTTCCATTACAATCTATGAAGTGTGAATAGATGTATTTATTTTTAACACTCATAGAATAATTCGATCGAATATCAATGATGACAACATGTTGTCGAAGGCGAGAAACCTACCATTAAGGCATGTAGGCTCTAAGGTACTAAAGGTTTCTCGATCAACTTCCTAGATAGTGAGTTGAAGTAGATAGGAAGTGACTCGTCACGGGAGGGCCTACGACACAAAAGTCATGTCAAGTTTTGAAGAATAGTAGTTTGGAGTAATCCTAGACTGACAGGGATGGTCGATGTGATTAAAGGTTATGAATGGAAAAGTAATTTGATTGACGTTGGACTTCTCTTAAACATATCAACGAAACGACATTTTGAATTAGCAGTGTTTCACTCAAAAAATAATACCCAAACCAACTAAAGACTTTCAATGAGGTATGGTCAACTGAGAGGTAAATGGATTTCCCAACCCAAACACAAAAAGTGACAGAGTGTCATGTTCAAGAGTGATATACTACCTTTTACAATACAAAAACAAAGGTTCTTTCCCACTTTCCCCCCACCATTACCGGCAAGTACCTATTTATTTTTTTTACAAGCTTGAGGAGGATAACATATGTTTGTCCTGTAAGCTCATCCTTCAGATGAGTCCTTCGAAGTATTTCTAATGAACCCTAGGAAGGAGTGGTTTGGTCTCGCCATGCTTAACGAGTCATGCATTGTTTAAGTTTTACGAGTCCGGTGAAGGGGTAACTTGATGTCATTTTCATGTTTAAATAGTTTGAAAAGACACGAAAACAAAACTCGTTCAGTTATTTTCAATGTAAATTTTAACAAGCCTGAATAAATTAAAGCTCTGTGTTTTTCAGTTTTAGGGAGTCAAGAGAAAAACATAAGTAAACTCCATAGTGTCCTTTTTCGTAAATTGAGTCTCTAAAGTCCAAAAAAGGGTAAAATTATGTGGTAGAGAACTCTATTTGACCATGATTAGTCAATGTATACCTTTTTCGTAAATATCCTAATTTAGTCCGGAAAAGGGGTAGACTTATACTGAATAGACAACTGCTCATTTACATTTACGAGTTTGAATAGTCAAGTACTCGGCGATCTTTTCATATTTAGGGAGTCTGAAAAGGGGATAAAGAGAACTCCTCATTTCACTTTTTCATAAGTTTTTAATGAGTTTTGAAAAAGTGATAAAAATATACTCAATACCAAAATGATTCATTTTTGTAAATAACTTGGGATTTCCACACTTAAACTCAAAAAATATTGTCACTGCTCAAAAATATAGTCAAAAACATTATAAATTTGGATTTCAAAGGTTAATAGGCAAAAAATAATATTTTAATAGGCCTAAACTTATAAAAAAAAGCAA
This sequence comes from Pinus taeda, assembly GCA_000404065.3. Taxonomy (NCBI): domain Eukaryota; kingdom Viridiplantae; phylum Streptophyta; class Pinopsida; order Pinales; family Pinaceae; genus Pinus; species Pinus taeda. The sequence goes on from APFE030845751.1 coordinate 35,437, forward strand.
AAAAAAAGTAACAAATTTTTACCATTTGAGAGTGATAGAGTGCATTTTTCACCAAGAACTTAAGAGGCAGATTTTGGGCAAACCGTTGTACTAAATCGTGAGTCATCTTCTCCAGGTAAATCATCTCTCTAATATCTTCATTTTCATGGTTTTTATTTTGCATTTGACCGTGTATTTTGGTTTTTTGGGGAGGGTTTTCAAATGAAAATTTCACCGAGTTACAGTGAACACATTTCAATAATACAAAACCTTTTTCAGGATTCTTGTGTCAGATTTTTTGGTGAAGTGACCTACTCTTTTTTTATTGTGTTTTATTTTTTTCATATGTGTTTCTTTTCTCTATTGTTTTAAAGAAAATTAAGTTCAGGATTTGTTTCAAAAGCACCATGTTCTAGCTTAAAACAATATCAATGTTTTCTTCTGAAGTTTAAATATATAATTCTTAATTGCTCCATATTTAAAGTGAATCCTAAAATGTTCTTCCTTCTCCATCTCATAAACTACTAGGATCCCGTAATATGCCTATCTTACCCTATTTCACTTAAGCTTGATACTTTTGTAAATTGATCACCCCAAGCCTCTTTGACTCCATTCCCCAATGGATTTTCCCTTATTGTTCCAACCAAACCAATTCATAAACCAAACCTTGAAATTTCACAACTAGCCTAATATCTCAATATAAACAAATCTAAATGTGAAAGAGATATCCCTCTCTGAAGCTGGCAGGGCTAGATCCCAGCTTCCAAAGTGGTTTTGTGGTTACCCTTGTATTTCTTTCACAGTCTTTGGAAATACAAAGTGCTAACATTCTGGCGACCATACTGGGGAAACGAACAAATTTGGTTCATATTTAAGTTTCCCAAAAAGAATATAATTCATCTCAGTGATTAAAATTTCCATTTCTAAAATCTAAGCTAAGATTGTATGTTATTCATAAGATTGTATAAATTTTGACAACTATACATATTTTGTAATAGATCTAGCTCCTAAAATAATTCATACCAGAGCACATCCAGATTCGAATCCTCCCAATATCCTAGATAATCCTAAGAAATTGATAAGGAAGAAAATCTTGATCAAAAGTCAAGGGAGTAATAGTCCTCTCTCAGGAGCCAATTATTTTCCAGAGAGCTTTGTTACCATAGAAAATATTCAATTTCTTACTAGAGAGATTTGTTACCCTTTGAAATCAGTTTGTTTAAATCTAAATCTGAAGGCTTTACAGCTGAAACTATCATTGGTCAGTCAGTGTCAAGACCATATATATCTGAACATCAGTCTCTAGACTAGGATTTTGACAAACAAGCTCTCCACCAGTTTGAAAAGTTAGAAGACCTAATGACATAGCTATACCAAGCTATTCATAAAGCCTACATCCAACAATTAGTTGAACTTTCATCCCTATCATTCTTTGTTTCCTCCCCCATCACACAATCTTTACATCATGTTTCCACTAGCTCCATCTCTTCAACAATTTCTACTACCATCCCTACATATACACATCAAACTGTTATTACACCTCCTTTACCTTCCATACCCATACCTATTGTAGCTCTTTTTGTACCTCACATACCACCCATGGCAGGTAGATATTCTCCTTTGGCATTACAAGCACCTTTAAATGCTATGCCACATAACTATGCTCGAAGATTGCCACAATTTGATGGTATGGGTCCTGTGACAACACATCAACATATTGATAGAACAAATGACTTCTCTGACTTAGAAGAAGTTGATTATGATGATGTTAAAATTAGGTTGTTTGCTAGAGTTTAAGGGGAGAAGTTAAGAAGTGGTATAGGGCATTACCAGCTGGGAGCATAGTTTATTTACCTCAGTTTCACCAAAGATTTCTTACTAGATGGGAAACTAAAAAGAATCCCCTTCAAATTCAAAATGAATACAAAAACTTAAAGAGGGCTCCAAATGATACTATTCAATATTATTGTGCTAAGTTTAACCGTGTCTGTAATGCCATTCTAGCTGCTATAAAACCTCCACCAGGATTAGCCCTTTTTCATTCTCCAAAAGGATTTGATGTAGACATGGCCTATCAGTTAAGAGAAAGAGACCCAACCACTCTTGAATAGATGCAAAGTAATGTTGTTAAGGTAGAGGCTAATTATTTAGCCAAAAGAGTTAAATTGAAAACAGAAAGAAGAGTCACTATCAAGGAGGAACCTACCTCCTCTTCATCATATTCGAAACTAGATAATCTAGTTACAACTATGGAAAAAATGATGGAGAGGGTGACATTGGTAGACAGGACACCCCCTAGAGAACCCCAAGGAGGACCTCAAAATCGAAACTCCAACTTTAGGAGAAACACACCACAGATTAAACAAAGGGAACAAAAAGGCCTTGGTGATCAACAACCAATGAGACCTCCATTTAAGGAAAATTACACTAATGAAGAACTTGAATTGTCTGAAGAACTAGAAGAAAATCAAATATATCTATTCGAAGAAAGTGAGATAGATCACATATTCCTAACCAAAGAGGAGGAAGACCATTTTTTGCTCTCTCAACCAAAAGAGATCCCATTAGAATCAGAAGATTATAAACAAGGATATCAAAATTCCATTATGGAAGTGCATAAACAATACAACTTAAGAAGCAAAAAGGCTATTGGAACTTCTTCCAGCAAAACTCAAAATGATGCCCCTTCCTCTAGTCAACCAAAACCTGATTCTCAAAAACAAATTCCTAAAAAACTTGATGTAAATGTCAAGGAAGGTGATAGATCTCAGACATATTTTAATATGGAAATTGAATTGGCTAAGGTAAAGATACGCATCCCTTTAACATAATTGATGACCAAAAATGTATACAAGACTCAAGTCATGAAAGCCTTAAAAATAGGAGAAGGGTCAGACACAGTCAATTTGACTGATGATCATCCTGAACTCTTATTTGGACCCGAAGTTGAGGGTAAGCCTCAAGATGGGATTGTTCCACCTTTCTAAATAAGCTTGAACATCCATGATAAAATCCTACACAATTCAATGCTTGACTCTGGAGCCTCTCATAATTTGATGCCCAGAGCTATCATGGAGAAATTAGGGTTAGACGTCACCAGGCCATACAAAGACTTGTACTCTTTTTATTCAAATAAAGTTAGATGTCTTGGTATGATAAAATATTTATGTGTCACTCCAGTTTAAATACCGGTTAAGAGCCTAGTCATGGACATCGTAGTAGCTGACATACCTCCAAAGTATGGGATGCTACTGTCTAGATCATGGGGGGCAAAGCTACAAGGCACTTTGCAGATGGATATGACTTATGCCACCATTCCTATGTTTGGCCAACCTAGAAGACTTTATAGGGGAACACTCATGAAGTACATGGTCAAAAGTCAAGATAACCCTAGCAATTATCCCCTCTATTCAGTACATTTAGACATGGACTCTTTTGTCTTATACAATGATGTCTGTGTAGAAAATAAAGTTTCACCCTTAGAAGTCGAAGTCAGTAACACCAAAATAATAAAATTTAATACTGAGGAAGCAAATCCAAAGGGAGAAGCTTTATGGAATATGAATTTTGATGGGTCTGTGTGTAAAGATGGAGCAGTGGTAGGTGTATTCGTTGTAAACTCAACAACAAACAGAGCAGAAGGACATGGTTACAAACTTAATTTTCAATGCACAAATAACATTGTAGAATGTGAGGCACTGATTTTAGGGCTGCAGATTCTAAAGAAGCTACGAGAAAAATGGATTTCTTTCCATGGAGATTCTGAGCTAATTATAAAACAAATTAAGGGTGAATATTGTGCAAAACGCCCTAGATTAAGGGCTTACAAAAATACAGTTTTGGATTTTTTACAATGCTTTCCTGAATATGGTTTGTCTGTGATACCTTGAAACCAGAACATTTTAGCAGATGCCTTGGTTGTTTCAGCCAGTATTTGCAAGATACCTTTCCACTAAAATAGGAAATATGGTGTAGAAGTAAAACACAGGCTAGTTGTGCCTGATAATATCATATACTGGCAAGTTTTTTGGAAATGATGAAAATCTTGAAAATTTCTTAAAATTAGAAGATGAATTCAAATGTACACATATAGATTTAGATAATGATGTATAATTAAATGAGGGTGAAGTAGTGTTAAAAGAAACTAATGAGGATTCATAACCTTTAGATGTGTTGCAATTAAAAGATAATTTGTTTCCCAAGGGGCTAGCACCTTTAGAAGATCTATTTGATTTCAATGATGTAGAAAAAAATCCCAAGATTGAACCATCAGGGGTTGGGATAGATGAATGCAACATAGGGACTGCAGAGAACCCTAAGATTATTAAATCATCCAAATCCTTGCCTCCTGATGAAAAACAAAAATACATTACACTTTTGAAAGAATTTTCTGATGTTTTTGCCTGGAGTTATGAGGACTTAAAATCCTATGACACTAGCATCATTCAACATATTATTCCCCTTAAAGAAGACCAGAAACCTTTTAAACAAAGGCTAAGAAGGGTTAATCCACTACTATTTCCTCTAATAGAAAAGGAAGTTAAGAAGCTATACGATGCAAAAATTATTATACCTCTTAGATTTTCTAAGTGGCTTTCAAACCTAGGACCTACAAGGAAGAAAACAGGGGAAATTAGGCTATGTGTAGACTTCTGAAACTTGAATAAATCCTCTCTTAAAAACAACTACCCCTCCCAAAAATGGATCATATATTACAAAAGGTAGTTGGGTCGAGTAGGATATCTTTGCTAAATGGATTTTCAAGTTATAACCAGGTCCTGGTTCACCTTGATGACCAACAAAAGACAAAATTTACTACACCATGGGGTACCTTTATGTATGTAAAGATGCCTTTTGGTCTGATGAATGTTGGAGCCACCTCCCAAACGGAAATGGATTTTCTCTTTGCTAATAAAATTGGCAGGTTCATTGTCATTTATCTGGATGACATCATTGTATTTTCAAAGACTGAGGAAGAACACTTGCAACATTTAAGAAGAGTCTTTGAAAAATGTAGGAAATTAGGCATATCACTCAACCCCAAGAAAACATTGTTTGGTTTGGAAGAGAGAAAACTTCTAGGCCACATAATTTCCAATGAAGGCATTATAACTGATCCTAGAAGAGTTGAAGTTATCCTCAAAATTGACCCTCCCAAGAATAAGAAAGAAGTCTAGTCCTTCATTGGAAAAATAAATTTCCTCGGGATATTTATTCATAATTTAGTAGAAATCTTAAGGTCTGTCACAAATATGTTGAAAAAGGATTCTGCAATAAAATGGAACTCTAAAGCCTGGAAATATTTCAGCGAAGTAAAACTAGCTCTAACAACTGCTCCTGTATTGATTAGACCTAATTTCACCAAAGATTTTATGTTGTTTTCTTTTGCATCTGATCATACTATTGTGGTTGTTTTATTGCAGAAGAACAGTGAAGGACAGGAGCAGCTAATAGCTTTCTTTAGTAGGGCTTTAAGGGATGCTTCATTGAAATACAATATAATCAAGAAACAGGTTGTTGCCTTGGTAAAAGCACTAAATGAATTTAGAGTTATATTTTACATACCCATATAATTGCATATGTCCCTAATGCTATTGTAAAAGATATTTTGACACAAATTGATCTTGATGGAAAAAGGGGCAAGTGGATTGTTGTTATGTTGGAATATGATCTTGAAATCAAGCCTACTCAGCTAATCAAAGGTCATGGATTGGCAAAGTTGATGGCAGAATCTAATTTCCATGCACTTGATATAAATTGCATAGTTGAACTACACGAACAGGAAGAGCAAGAGACTCCACAGGTATCAGAAGCCTTTGTCACCTCTCCATGGTATGAAGACATTCTCTTTATACTACAAAATTTACAAGCTCCTCCAGGTTTGACTAAAGCTAAAGCCATATTTCTTAAGTTAAAGGTTGTGAGATTTTGTATTTTGGATACTAATCTATATTGGAAAGATGCGAGTGGAATTTGACTTAACTGTGTCCTAAAAGATGAAGCAGATAAACTTTTGCAGGAATTCCATGACGGAGATTGTGGAGGACACTTGTAGTAGAAGACAACAACAAACAAGATTTTGAGGGTTGGCTTCTACTAGCCCATCTTGTTTACAGATTTCCACGGGAAAGTCACCACATGTCATCAATTCCAAATATTTGAAGGAAAAAGAAAATTGTTATCCCTACCCTTGAAGCCCATATCAGTTGAAACTCCCTTCCAGCAATGCGGTTTGGATTTCATCAGAGGAATACACCCCAGTTCCTCAGCCTAGCATAAGTGGATCCTTACAACCACTGACTATTTTATGAAATGGATTGAAGTTGTACCTACAAGACAAGCCACAGATGCAATAATCATTAAACTTTTAGAAGGAAACATTCTTGCTATATTTATATTCCCAAACAAGATTATTATTGATAATGCAGCTGCATTAAAATCAAAGAAGATGGTGGACTTTTGCAACAAGTATAACATAATATTGGGTCACTCTACTACCTATTACCCATAGGGAAATGTGCTAGCAGAGTCTTCAAGTAAAATTTTGGTTAATATCATCAAGAATTTGTTGCGAGATAATAAAAAGTCTTGGAATAACAAATTAATCAATGCTTTGTGGGCTAATATACTCACTACCAAAAATCCTTTGGTATGTCCCCTTTCCAACTAGTTTATGGGATATTGTTTTCCCCACAACATTAGGAATCCCTGTTTTGAAATTACTGCAAGAATCCCAAGTTGAACCTAATGACCTACAAATAAGAATAAACGATACCATATAGCTGCAACAATCAAGAGAGGAAGTCTACAATAAAACCCAAGTCATCCAAGAGAACATCAAGAATATTTAAGATAGGAGAACCAAAGCTGATGATTTCTAAATAGAAGATATTATATTGAAATGGGATTCAAGAAATGAGGATAAGGGTAAGCATGGCAAGTTTGATAATTTTTGGAATGGACCTTACAAAATTGATGCATACATAGGGAACAATGACTTTTTTCTGAAAGAAATGTCTGGAGCAGAGCTAACTGGTGGACCTGTAAATGGAAGAATGCTAAAACATTACTTCCCTCAAGAATAAATCACTTTACATTCAAGTCATTATGAATACCATTCTATTTTTTCTATTGTTAGTGTGGATGGTTTCCATCAGAAGTTGAAGCCTGAGGAGAAGGCCATGAGCTCCTGATGAGATGTTGTCATATCTACAACAATAAACAGATCAATTCAGATGTAGAATGAAGGTTGAAGGCAAAGGACCAAGGCTATTGATCCAAGTGTCCTTGACACCTCATAGGGAGGTTGTGTTATGAAACCAGCTCAAGAAAAGATAGAAAAGATAGATCAACACCTTAGAATTCAGCCTCTTTGAGGGGGCAACCTCCTTTACATTACATAAATGAACAATTCTTTGATGAT
>APFE030845751.1:49251-117763 GCA_000404065.3 Pinus taeda
CTTCCCGCCAACAGTTATTTGTGCCCATTACATCATTCCTCCGCCACGTCCCTACTTCCCTGCCACTCCAATTTCACCAAGGGACCTCCCTACTCAAGTTCTATTATAATCTACCTGTTACCTCCCAAACATATACCACCTAGCAATTGATCCGCTCCATAACGGACCAGAAGTAATGGAAAACTCCCAATTATCTATAAAAATCGCCAAATCGATCACTATCGCTCCTTTCTGCTCCCTGTCCCTTTTAGATAAACAGGTACGGGATTTCAAACTGCCACCTCATCTGTTCGACTGCTTGGTCACCCCTGCAGATTCTAGTCAAACATTTTAGACCACGTACTAGTCATAGTGATCAGTTTTCTTCATCATACTTTTGAATTTTCCAAGGTAAAAGACCAAATTCCTGACCTCTGCTTTATTCCTGATATTCTTAGCAATGGCACCTAAGGGAAAGTCAAAACAAACTAGTGACAATCCAATGATCCCTCCTGTAATTGACTTAGACCATATACCCTTGGCGGATCAACACTGCAAAATTGCTGAGACCAATTGTGAGTTCGACTTGTTCGAACTACACAATTGGCTCAAACAGAACTTTCTAGACTAGAGTGATGAAATCAACCTATGGTAATCCCTATTGCCATAATTCATGTTTCCCCAAACTCATCCTTTTCCGGACTTTGCCATGTGGTGTCAATCCAAATATATTCCTAGCTAGAGATCCATTGTATCCCAAAATGGTGACATTCTGCTGACCATAACCCCTTAGTCCATTAACCAAATGCTGCAAATCCCCCAGAGTGACTCTTTGAGCCCTTTTTCTGTAGATTCCCCCGTGGAACTCTACCAAAAGTTGACCTTCCCTCAGAGAGCTAGGATATTTGAGATTTTCCTACTAAAATATGTTCAACTCCCAAAGAAGAATCCCACATACCCAACCTCTATGTTTCCTGAAAAAACTTACCAAATTGTGTCATTAGTGTCTTGTCTACTAGGATACCACTCATATCAATGGGTAGATGAGCCTATTTTAGGTTTTCTATCCATATTTTCAATAGAAGAAAAACCTTTTGTAATATTTAATTTTAGTCAATTCCTTGCAGATAGCATCCATGACCAACTCCTCAAGATCACAACACAAGGAATGTTTAAACATTCATAAGTGTTAGTGTACATGTTTTTGTTTCATCGGGTAGATAAGTTTCCAATGACCTTGCAGAAATTGGATGATCAAGGTGTTGAAGCCTCAAAACTCATTGCGACAACATGGGGGATAACCACTGGGTCCAGACCTTAAAAGCAACTCCTTATCCATTTTGTATAGTGGCTCCGACTAAGGATAATGAGACCAATTTCCCACAAAAGATTGATTTGATAATGTTGTTGGGGTGATATAAGATATAATGGAGAATGATTCAACTAAGTATAGTCTAATTTAAATCATAAACACGTGCATATATCTTTAATCTAACATTATCTTACTATAAATATACCCTGGAATAAATTAAGATTGTGATCTACAGAAATGTCTCAAAGAAATTGGTAACAAAGATCATTCAACTGCCAAAAGAAATGAAATCGTGTAATGATAATTGTTTCGGGTAAATAGTTAGACAAAACAATTGAGAAAAATATATCGCATATAGTAATTGTTCATGTATTCAAGATAGAATCAGAGCTGAAACATCATACAAAAATTGCAATAATGCATAACTATAACTCAGATTTTCATACATAAGACAATCAAAGAAAGAGTATTACTAATGCATAAATAAAACACGATCATACAATAAAAGTACCATATATGAAAGATCCTGCTCATGAGCTCAACAATATCAATCCACTTTCATCCAGTCAAATACACTCTAAGAATACAGAAGTGAAATTTCAATAGAGCATGCTCGATATTCAAAGAAAAATAGATCATGTTCCAATAATTTCATCAAAACCTGCCCAAAAATACAGAAGTGTAATGTCTTGAAAAGTGTTTTTGATAAAATTCTGGACCCCTCTCTAAATGCATGAGAGGGGTTTAAATACTATAATACATGCCTCAAAAATAGATTATTACAAAAAAAGTTGAGGAGGTTTCAAACAACCTTCCTCAGAGTAAGCAAAAATAAAACTAGAAATAGAATTAAACTAATGACAAGCTTCTTTCAACTTGAACTATCTTAGTCGGTTAACTTGATCTTTGAGATTTCAAATTTTAATCATTAGTTTGAGCTAAGGCAGCTGACCGATTGTGGATTTTAATTGTCCTGCAAATATGGCATTTGACAGAGCTGGCACCATTTTTTGTTCAGAGGTAGTTAAACATCACAGGCTCATCCACTAGCTATGTGGTTTTACCAAATACTGCCAGTATGTCTCACAATCTAGTTTGGTCAATTGTTTGATTGCTTCCTCCTTGGTTTGAGTTGTACGTTTCCATTGTTGTTCTAGGTGTTTGATATCTAGGAGAGACCCTAGTATGCACTCTTTGACAAGGTTGGAACTATGGAGTTTTTAATTAACGACTTCAATTATATTGCTTGCTACACCTGTTGCTGTCATTGTCGCCCTTTCTACTTGCTTTAGCCGTCTATACAAATCTGAAAATAGAATGTCTTTGTGGGATTCTTCTATTTTTGGTAGATCAGCCTTTCTTCACTCATTAAAATCTTTCGAGGTAATAAATTCATAAATCGTTTTATGGGTTTATTCATATTCAAACCTCATAGCAATCACTTGGTTTGTCAATTTATCACTTGTCTCACAGTAAGGATTAATCTGTGAGATTTTATAGCAAAACATTTCTTCTTGTTGTATTAATAGGGAATTTAGCTTGATTACTTCTTTGATGAAATCGTCTGTTTGAGGGTTATCTTTAAATCTATCCACCTGTTGAAGCCCTGAAAATTAGGTCTACAACAAGGGGGATACCCACCCGGTCTGGACCTTGAAAGCAGCTCATTTTCCATTTGGGATAGTGGGTCTGACTAGGGATAATGGGACCAGTTTCCCAAATTGTGTGTGTGTTGATAAGAATTGATATTTCTGTTTTCTAAATATTTCTAAGTAAAATGCTTCTAATCTAAGTCTAATTTAAAACATGCAGTTGTATTCTAATGAAAAAAAATATTTAAATCTAAAACTAACCCGAGATTCAACTTTTCACTTATGCGGTCTAAAATAACTTCTAACGGCAATTGGTAATAAAGATCATTCAATTGCTACAAGAAAAAAATTTGATAAAAATGAATTGTTTCGTATAAAAAGTTAGCCGAAACAATTGTGAGAAGTGTATCGCATAATAAGTCATTCATACATTAAGCATAAACAGAATAGGTATCACCGTACAAAAGTGCCAAATGATAACTCAAACATTCAAGCTTTCATATATAAATAACTGAGCATAAAATATTACTTTGACACATAAGCAAAAATCATTAAGAGATAAAAGTACCATTGATAACAAGTTCTACTCATGAGCTTCAGCAATATAGATTTATCTCTTCCTAATTCAATATCTACTAAGAGTACAAAAGTGCATTTCAGTAGTAGACATTAAACACAAATATCAATAAATCTTGTTCCATTCATTCATCAAAACCTCCTCTGAGGGTGCAAAAGTGCATGTTCTGAGGAAATGTTTTTGACAAATTTCAGGACTCCTCTCTAAATGCATGAGAGGGGTTAAAATACTACTTCCTAAATACTAAAAATAGTTTACTACAAAAATATAGGACAAGGTTTAAATGACCGTCCTCATTTAAGGCAAAAATAAATCAAAATTAAAACTAAAACTGAATCTGGAAATTAACTATCTATGTATATGTTCTCTGTGGTCACAAGCATTTAGCATCGACTTGAGGAGCGTTGGTTGGCCGACTTCTGATTTTAGTTGCCCTGCGAAAACAGAATCGGCAAGTGCTGGCGGTATCTTCTCGGCAGAGTTCGTAAGGCATTCGAGAGTCATGCATTTGCTCCAGTGTATCTGCAGTTGTTGTGCCTTTGGGAGGAATCTGAGAGCGGTCTCTAATATGAGGTTTGCTCTCTGAAGGTTTTCATTGACATAGTCAATGACGTTGTTTGCCACTGTAGCCGCTTCTTCTACTGCCACGCATTGAGCTCTGAATGGAATCGCTAAGTTTTAGCCAACTCCGCTTATCGCTTAAGGGTGTACTTGTTAATTACCATTGGTTTTGGAGCGTGGTTCCTGCCTTTAGCCTTTAGTGCTTTTCTCCGTGGTTTTCCGGCTTACATGGGACTGAATGCTTGGGGTCTTTCCTTCTCGAGGGGTTTTTCCCAGTGAAGCGCATCAGGAACTCCTTCCTTTTTCTGATCTGGGCTTCCCATGTGCTATTTTCACCTCCTGCGCGGTTTCGACGAGCCTTGGTCAGCGTGCTTTGCCCTTTTTCAATGGTTCTTCCCTTACTGACCAATTTTTTGGTGCATTCCGCAAATTTTCATTTTCTTTGGAGAACTTCTCCATGAACTATTTGTTGTAGGTTGCCGAAGGCTCTGGTAGATGATACATAACCTTTAAATCTTGTGCAGTGAACGACCCAATTACGTCTTGGCTCCGAGTCTTGAATTGTATGTCTGTTATATTGGCACTGTCTAGTACCCACTTGACCATGTCCATGTATGGAAGAATCTTTAGTCTTGCTGCTATCCGGTGCAAGAATGAACATGCAAGTTCAGTAATTGATGCCTCAGATGACCCGCGTGAGTCTGTTGTTGCTTTAACCTCCACAACCCTAGGATTTTCTTCTTCGAGCAGACTGTACATGCCTTCCCAAGTAGTTATGTCAGCATCTCTATTACAGGTGGTGTCTGTGTATAAGGGTGTCATTTCTTTGTCTTCTACAACCGAAGCTTTTCCCTTCTTTCCCATTACGTTCTACACATTGCTGCATATCTTACTCTTCTTGTCGCTCCTCCAAATTTACAAGCAAGGAAAGAATAATGGTAAACAATAAGGTGACGGGAAAGCTCTTAATGCCGAAATGATTTTAAATATATCACCCTACGTGAAATAACCTTTTGATCAGATCTAAATCTTATCTCATAAATGACCACCAACTAACCATTAAATTGGCATTAATGTCCATAACTTAGTATCAAATTACGAGAAATGCTTTATTGGACGATGAGCCCTGCGGATCTGCGATAAAGTAATTTTGCAATTTGCTTCACAATATCACAGATCACAATATCGCTAATCCATTTGATAACAATCAATTATTACCTTATGCGTGCGCGAGATGCGCTTTGCGAGATTCTTTATTGCATATCACCAGATCGGGATGTTTTACCTTAGGTGATACTTGCGGCGTATAAAATCTGCGATGCGTGATGGGTTTTCAAGGTGCGTGATCTCACATAACGTTTTCACAATTTTGGATAGCTTGTTTATATAATGTTCCCCTGTTACCTTTTGCGATGCGATGTCTTATTATTGAGAGAACGATTTTATTTGGAATCTATCATCAAACTTAAGTTTTTTAGGTTTTGCGGGTGTTTTCCTAAGTTTATGATAGCATGTTTTATTCAAAGGGAAACATAAGTGCTAGTTTTTTATTTTTTAGAAGGGTCCCCATTTATTTAGCTTTATTACTAAAACTAAATAAAAGGGGGGTTGTTGCTGGCCACAACAATTGGCAATTCACTAGGAAGAACCAGTTATCTCTGATTATCTTTTGAATTTTCTAAACTTCCAAAACAGAAAAGTATTCTGGAAAATCAAACTTTATCATAGAAATATAAAGTACATCAGGCTTTCAGCCGTTAATGGTAGTTTGTTTCTTCTATGCTAATTATGATTATTTACTTCCTAAAGTTATTCATTGTATTTACATCAGCCACTACTTAGTTTATAAAGATAAAAACAAAGGCTTCTCTGTAGATCAGTTTTAAGTATGCTCATTTGTCGTAGGTAGAGCCTCTGCTACTAGCAAGCGTTCATAGCCTCGACAGGGTTACCTGTTACCCATCAATGATCCTGTATCCTACTTGGAGAAATATACAATTTTCAAAGATAAATCCATATCCACACTTGTTGTTTTTTGTTTTCTTTTAATTCTTAAAGAACAATGTCTTTGTTTGGTAGCCAAATTATGACAGTGCCATTCACTTGATTTATAACTTTGCTAAACAAGCTGGCTCGTGATGAGACCCCTTGCCTTTTGATTGCAACAATCTTGAGCCATTGCCCTGTTATGGTATGCAGTTTTGGGAATGTCAGCAAGTCATAATATCTATGATCATGATAAGTCGGCTCGTGATGAGACCTCTTGTTCTTTAAGCTTGTAGTGTATCATTGGATTATTCCTTGAAAATCGTAATTCCCTAGGTTGGGAGGAAGTCATTGGTTCCTTAAGAATAGCTCTGGACGACAATTATAGAGTTTCTTGGAAAGATGTTTTCTACAGAGAACCTTTGTTTTGTTATTAATGCTTTTCATTGACTGATATAAAACAAATTCCGACTAAAGGTTGTTTTTCATCAGAATTCATAAGGTTGAAACTAGTTTTCCAGGATTATAGCTTTTGACTATATGTTTTAATAATAATGATCGATTTTCCAGATCAGTTCTATTTATACAAGCGAAAAAACAAAATCTAAAAGGAACACTAATCTTTTTCGTGAATTCCCAAAGTTAACCATTTACAACCTGTTTTATTATCAAAATAAAGTTATAAATACTAATTTACAAAAATAGAAGAAGTCATCTTCTATGGAAAGTATTTTTTGAGAATTTGCTCATTAACAGGTAAAGATTCTCTTTTCCCTGCTAAATCTTGCAACATGAAAGTGGAAGGACCGATGATTTCTACAATTTGGAATAGACCAAGCCACATTTGCTGGAATTTAGAATGTTTGCCTTTTTCTTCGCGAGCCTTGTCCCATTTCAAAACTAAATCTCCAATTTGAAAATCTTTCCTAGATATCATGCTTGAATCAAAGGAAGTCTTTACTAATGCTTGATGATGAGCGTGTGTTATTTTAGCCTATTCTCATTGCTCTTCTAGCTTAAGGATCTGCAATTGTCTTAGTTGTAAAGATGAAGTAGGTGTTTTGTCAATAAATTGAACTAAGGCCAAATAAGGAATTTCTAGATGAGTTGGGAGAACTACTTCTTTCCCATAAACTAAATTAAAGGGAGAAGTGTCAATTGAAGCCTTTTGGGTTATTCGGTCTGCCCACAAAGCATACATCAAATATTTGTGCCAATTTCTATGATTTTGATCAATGGTTCACTTAATGATTATGATTAAGTTTTTATTCGTTGATTCGGCCAACCCATTCCCTTGTGGGTAATAATTGGCGGATTATTTAAGCTTAAAACCTCTTTTAAGTGCAAATTCAGTCATATCATTGCCAGAAAAATATGACGCATTATCAGACATTAAGGCAAAGGGTAAACCAAACCTGGTGATTATGAACTGATCTATGAAATCAATGATGTGTTTAGCATTAGATGTCTTGAGATGAACTGCTTCTACCCATTTAGTAAAATAATCTGTAGCTGTAAGGATATACCTATGTTGTTTAGAAGAGTGAGGAACGATCTCACCTATTATATCCAATCCCCACTGATCAAAAGGTTGATCGATATTGACTGGTTGCAAAGGGAATGATGGTTTGTTTTGTCTCCCAGCAGCAGTTTGACAAATTTGACATTTCCTTACATAGCTATGTACATCTTTAAATAATGTAGGCAAATAGTATCATGCGCGTAAAATTTTATGTGTTGTAGCATCTCCCGCATAATGTCCACCTGCTAGTCCATCATGGATTTCCTGCAACACGTTTTCAGCTTCAGATTTCTCAAGACATCGAAGGAGAACAGAATCATAATTCATTCTAAAAAGTACATCATTTACTAGTTGATACTGCTTAGCCTCAATCTTAGAGCTCTTTTCTTTGTATAATCCAAATTTGAAGGAGCATATCCGTTCTTTAGATAAAATATGATATCAACATATCTCGATTCGATATCATTTAGGCTTACCTCATACATTTGTACTTCTTGATTTGGAGATGATATTTCATAAATAAGTGATGCTCCAGCCAACATCTTGCAAAAGCCTTGTCCTTTTACAATATTTGTTGGCCTGATTTTAGCTTCATATTCTTGTAAGGCAGTGACCCAATTTGCTCTCTTTTCACCCACATCTTTCTATACTAAGAGATTCCTTACCGCTGGAAACAGTACTATGATCTTTGTATCGGTTTTAAGAAGAAATGGTCTAAAATATTTGATCGCTTTGAAAACAACATAAGCTTGTTTCTCAACATCAGAATAATTTAATTTAGCCCCTTGCAGATTTGAACTAAAAAAGGCAATTGGGGTTTTCGCCTTGTCTTGATTGGCTTGAGTGAGGATCGCAGCATATGATTTATCATATGCAAATTTATACAAAATAAAAGAATCAGAAAAATTTGGAGTCGCTAAGGATGGGGCATTAATAATTGCTTGCTTGATCAGATTGAACGCTTCATATTCCTCTTGGCCCCATCTCAAGAGTGAGTTATTCTTTATCATTGCTTGTAATGGTGGCACAATCCTTGAGAAGTCTGGAATAAATATTTTGACAAAATTACTCTGGCCAAGGAAGGATTTCATGGCTATCTTCTTATGTGGCAAGGATATTTCGAAAATTTCCTTAATTCTATCGGGATCAATATGGATTAATTTCCAGATTTTGACACTATAAATCCAAGAATTTTTCCTTCACTTAATGCAGAAAAGGACTTTTTTGGGTTAAGTGAAATCCCATACCTTTGGAAACGTTGGAAGATTTGCTTTATGTCTCTAAGGTGATTACCGCATTTTTTAGAATATACTGTTATGTCATCCAAGTATATAACCATTGATTTGTTTACTAATCCCATGAATGTGATGTCCATGGCCCTTTGAAATGTGGCACCAGCGTTAATCAGACCAATTGACATCTTTTGATATGCGTAAGTACCCCATTTGGTTCTGAACGTGGTTTTTAGTTGATCGTCAGGATGGACCAGAACCTGGTTGTAGCCGGAGAAACCATCTAAAAAGGACATTAATTCTAATCCTGCAACGGATTGCAATATTTTTTCCATAGGAGGCAGGGGAAAATTATCCTTTTGGAAGGCTTTGTTAAGATTTTGAAAGTCAATACAAATTCTAATATCTTTGTTTTTCTTTCTGACAGGAACCATATTGGAAACCCATCTAGAGTGTTGGACGGGAAAAATAATTTTCGCTTTCAATAATTTATTGAGCTCTGATTTAATATGACTTTCCAGATTAGGATGGATCTTCCTTAGCTTTTGTTGGACAAGTTTTTCATCAATTATCATTGGGATAGTATGTTGAATGATCAAAGTGTCGTAAGTCTTAAGTTCATCGTAGTTCCAGGTAAAGACACTTTTGTACTGTTTCAGGAGACAAACATAGGCTAATTTTTCTTCTAGGGGTAGGCAAAGACCTAGGTTGATATTCTGTGGTTTGGTATCCGTTCCTAGATTTACTAGTTCATGGTTTAGAGTTGAACTCTGAAGTTTTGAATTGGCAGATCTCTTAAACCGGTCTTTCAAATCATATAGATCTTCCAACTTAACAACAGACTTTGGTATATCATTATTAATGCTTTCTTGTTGTAACTATTTGTCATGTTGGTCTTCATCAATTATCTTATTAGTGTAAGATCCTTCCGATGTCAGGAAACTTACAATATCAGGATCATCGTTAAAAATTCTCCAGTTTGTAACATTATCAGGGATAGAGGACCTAAAGATCAATTCGATTGAGAATCTATCTAGGCTATAGTCTTCTGAGGGAATGAGCTTGGAAGCTATATTAGCCAGGAGGTCAGCACTAGCATTTTGGAGTCTAAGAATAGGTGAAATATTAAATGCTATAAAATGTTCAGTAAAATCTTGCACTAAAGATTGATAATGTTTTAAATGACCTGATAGACAATGTATAGTATTTCGTACCTGTCTGATAACAATCTCAGAGTCTCCGAAGACTTGTAGATACTTGATATCTAATCCGATTTCCTTGTACAATCCTTGGACTAGAGCTATATATTCTACAGTGTTGTTTGTGCAATCGAACTTGAGTCTACATGTTAGCATAGTTTTGTTTCCCTCTGGACTAACTAATACACATTATGCTCCTCCTCCATCGTTATACTTGGAGCCATCAAAAAACAATTTCCAAAATAAAGATCTATTTACAGGACTATCTATAAAACTAATACATTTAGAACTATATGTTTGAGAAAAGTTTTCTACTTGAGATAGAACAGAATGTTCTAAGTAAGGCGAAGTATGAGTATTGAAATTTCCTAAGAAAGAGTCAACAAAATAGTTGCCAATTATATTGTTGTTGTATGCTACAGGTTCATTTTCTCCTTCCAATTCTGTCACTATGTATTTTTGGTGTCTTTCTCGCTCAACCTTTATCTAATTTGGTTTACCATTGTAAGGAAGCCACATATGTGACCATTCTGTCGAAATGTATCCATGAAGCTTTTCAGACCAATCCCTACTAAGAATTAAGCCATAAAATTTGGGAATGTCTGCAACTAGAATATCAATGACTTGACATACCTTTGGATTAGATGATAGCCTTATAGTAACTTGATTTAGCTCACCAATTACTTCAACTTGCAGTCGGTCTAGCTAAACTATGCGTACTGCAGATTTTTGTGGTTGGACGTTTAACTTTGCACATATTGTTTTAGGTAAGATATTAGATGAAGCTCCTGAATCTACCAAACAATTATGCAAGTTTTTATTGAAAATTTTGTAAGTAAGAAGGAATGGGGGAGTATGGAATTTTGACCTACCTCCAATCAAAGCAATGTCATTCAGATAAGCTTTATTTGCCATATTAGTTGGAGGTCTTCCCATCTCATGAGAAGCTTGCGAGATTACAGCGACATGAAGAGGTGCAACTGGTATTGCATGTAACTCTTTCAAAAGTAGCTTCTGTTGATGTTTCAATTTTCTCAATTCATGAAAAGTAATATTAGCCCTAGTATTCTTCATATCTTCAATGATATTATACTCCATGTCATCATAAACAATTAGTGTTTTAGATGGAGTTGAGGGATCGGATTGGACTGGGCTTGTTTGAGTCGCTTTGGGTGATGATTTCTTACCTCTGACTTTATCTTTAGATGTTGAGCTTCCGCTTTTCTGTTTAGGACTAGGTTGTAGAGGATCGAGTTGATTTCTGCTTCTCATACTAACTGGTAATACCTATTGATCCTCTTCGTTTGGAAGGATGAAGTCCGACATTCCCTGTACTTCTACAACTTCATCTTCATCGGTAGGTTCCTCGTTAGAAACTTCCTCTTCCTCTTCTTCTGATTCTACATTTGTTATAGCATTAGGTGGCTTTGAATCAATTGAAGGATTTTTCCTATAAGGCTTGTAGGGTTTTTTGGAAGAAGTCTCTACTTCTTGTTTCTTAATGTCAACCATTTCGTTAGACATGGTTTTTAGGACTTTCTGCAATCCTTCTAAATCAAATGGGTCTTTTGATTGCTTTTTCTTAGAATCATCTCTAAAAGTAACCTTCTTAGATTTTCTTTCATCGACAACGTTTTTCTTTTCTAAAGCTAAGATACATTTCTCTACCGCTATCGCTTCCTTCATGTTTTCAGCTAATGTTGCCTTGGTAGCCCTGTCAACAAAGATAGCTATGTTAGATGGAAGAGTAGATATGTACCATTCATTTCGAACTTCTTCGCTAGGCTTGGAAGCAGTCGGAATTTTATTCAAAAGCTTGTTGAAACGTGAGTTAAAATCTTTGATAAGTTCTCTTGATTCAACCTTTAGATTTGATAGATCATCAATCAGTGTTGCTATAGATATGTCATTGCCGAACTTAGTCAAGAATTGTTCTTGGAAAATGTCTCAACTAGTGATGGATCCTAATGGTAATGAAAGATACCAGGATCCGGCTGCTCCTTGTAATGTATAAGGAAAGAGTCGGACAAAATCATCTTCATTAGTAACACCATTTAAATTTATCGATAACATAAAGTTGTTTATGTGTTTTTCTACTAGCATGCATGCTTCAGGATTAAACTTAGGCAGCCATTTTTCAGGATGGGTCGGTAACTGACTCAAGGGGTTAGGCATTAAAAATTCCCCTGGGTTATTCCATGGGGTTTGGGCCATCGTTGAACTACTAATAGAGGAAGGCGCGGACGAAGTTCCTTATGGAAGGGATGAGGATGTTAAAGTTCCAGTACTCTGATGGACAACAATTTGAAGTGGAGGGGTGGATGGTTGACTTTGCAATGGAGAAGTTGGAATGGATGTTGATGATGAAAGAGTCTCAATATCAGACCTTTGAGGTGATTTCCTTGCTCTTTTCCTTTTAGGTAGAGGTAATTCGGTTGGTTCGATACCAAACTTTTCACTCTGTAATCTGGTTAAAGGATGAGAAGGATTGTATTGTGAAGTCACACTACTTTGAGATATTTAGACTTTTGAGGTGATATGGAGAATCCTTGAAGTTTATGAATCAAAGATTCAACTTCAAGAGGTTCGATTGGACTTATCTGAAATATTTGGGTTTGTGGCAGTGGTTGTTGTTTTCTCAACTTCTCGCTTAGGACTAAAAGATTTAGAATACGATGGAGAAGTCAGGGGAGATGTTGAGGGTGATTTACTCTCAGAATGGTATTTAGATTCAGATTTACTAGCCATTCATAGTTCGAGGCCCTCCTTCTAGCACCAAATGTGTTGAAGCCCTGAAAATCGGGTCTACAACAAGGGGGATACCCACCTAGTCTAGACCTTGAAAGCAGCTCCTTTTCCGTTTGGGATGGTGGGTCCGACTAGGGATAATGGGACCAGTTTCCCAAATTGTGTGTGTGTTGATAAGAATTGATATTTCTGTTTTCTAAAGATTTCTAAGTAAAATACTTCTAATCTAAGTCTAATTTAAAACATGGAGTTGTATTCTAATGAACAAAAATATTTAAATCTAAAACTAACCCGAGATTCAACTTTTCACTTATGCGGTCTAAAATAACTTCTAACAGCAATTGGTAATAAAGATCATTCAATTGCTACAAGGAAAGAATTCAATAAAAATGAATTGTTTCATATAAAAAGTTAGCTGAAACAATTGTGAGAAGTGTATCGCATAATAATTCATTCATACATTAAGCATAAATAGAATAGGTATCACCATACAAAAGTGCCAAATGATAACTCACACATTCAAGCTTTCATATATAAATAACTGAGCATAAAATATTACTTTGACACATAAGCAGAAATCATTAAGAGATAAAAGTACCATTGATAACAAGTTCTACTCATGAGCTTCAACAATATAGATTTATCTCTTCCTAATTCAATATCTAATAAGAGTACAAAAGTGCATTTCAGTAGCAGACATTAAACATAGATATCAATAAATCTTGTTCCATTCATTCATCAAAACCTCCTCTAAGGGTGCAAAAGTGCATGTTCTAAGGAAACATTTTTGACAAATTTCAGGACCCCTCTCTAAATGCATGAGAGGGGTTAAAATACTACTTCCTAAATACTAAAAATAGTTTCTTACAAAAATATAGGAGGAGGTTTAAATGACCATCCTCATATTAGGCAAAAATAAATCAAAATTAAAACTAAATCTGAATATGGAAATTAACTATCTATGTATATGTTCTCTGTGGTCACAAGCATTCAGCATCGGCTTGAGGAGCGTCGGTTGGCTGACTTCCGATTTTAGTTGCCCCGCGAAAATAGAATCGGCAAGTGCTGGCGCTATTTTCTCGGTAGAGTTCGTAAGGCATTTGAGAGTCATGCATTGACTATGCGGTTTAACCAAGTACTGCGAGTAAGTATCCTAGTTTAACTTGGTTAACTTCTTGATGGACTCTGCCCTTTCCTCAGCTTTCTGTCTCCAGCTTATCTGCAGTTGTTGTGCCTTTGGGAGGAATCCGGGAGCGGTCTCTGATATGAGGTTTGCTCTGTGAAGGTTTTCATTGACACAATCAATGACATTGTTTGCCGTTGTAGCCGCTTCTTCTGCTGCCACGCGTTGAGCTCTGAATGGAATTGCTAAGTTTCAGCCAACTCCACTTACCGCTTAAGGGTGTACCTGTTAAATACCATCGGTTTTAGAGCGTGGGTCTTGCCTTTAGCCTTTAATGCTTTTCTCTGCAATTTTTTGGCTTGCATGGGACTGAACACTTGGGGGCTTTCCTTCTCAAGGGGTTTTGCCCAGCGAAGTGCATCGGAAACTCCTTCCTTTTTCCGATCCGGGCTTCCCAAGTGTTATTTTCGCCTCCTGCGCGGTTTTGACGAGCCTTGGTCAGCTCGCTTTGCCCTTTTTCAATGGTTCTTCCCTTACCGACCAGTTTTTTGGTGCATTCTACCAAATTTTCGTTTTCTTTGTCTTCTGCAACAGGAGCTTTTCCCTTTTTTCCCATTACGTTCTGCACACTGCTGCGTATATTACTCTTCTTGTCGCTCCTGCAAATTTACAAGCAAGGAAAGAATAATGGTAAAAGATAAGGTGACGAGAAAGCTCTTAATGTCGAAATGATTTTAAATATATCACCCTATGTGAAATAACCTTTCGATCAAATCTAAATCTTATCTCATAAATGACCACCAACTAACGATTAAATTGACATTAATGTCCATAAATTGGTATCGGATTACGAGAAATGCTTTATTGAACAATGAGCCCTGCAGATCTGCAATAAAGTGATTTTGCAATTTGCTTTGCAATATCACAGATCGCAATATCGCTAATCCGTTTGATAACAATCATTTATTACCTTATGCATGCGCGAGATGTGATTTGCAAGATTCTTTATCGCATATCACCGAATCGGGATGTTTTACCTTAGGTGATACTTGCGGCATATAAAATCTTCGATTCACGATGGGTTTTCAAGCGCGTGATCTCGCATCACGTTTTCGCAATTTCGATAGCTTGTTTATATAATGTTCCCCTGTTACCTTTTGCGATGCGATGTCTTATTATTGAGAGAACGATTTTATTCGGAATCTATCATAAAACTTAAGTTTTTTAGGTTTTACAGGTGTTTTCCTAAGTTTATGATAGCATGTTTTATTCAAAGGGAAACATAAGTGCTAGTTTTTTATTTTTAGAAGGGTCCCCATTTATTTAGCTTTATTACTAAAACTAAATAAAAAGGGGGGTTGTTGCTGGCCACAACACCACCATGGCCTGCATTTGGTGAATCTGCAAGTCCTTTTCTGATAAGCTTAACTGGTGTTGTAACCTCATTTGCTCGAATTCCCTTTGAAACTGAGTTGCCTACTGTTTTGCTTGCTGATTGATTTTCTCTTGTTCTAATTGATGTTTAAGCAGAAGAATTCTCTATTCTTTTTCTTTTAGCAACAGTCGAACTTCCGTTGCTTTATCAATGGTCGTTGCGGCATAAGCTCCTACAAGCTATGACAACTTTGTAAAGTTTTCTGATGGGTCAACAAGAGTGTCTTTCTACACAACACCCATTGGTTCATTCTCTAGAGTTGCAACAGCCATGGTGTCTAATTTCCTCTTCTTTCTTTGTCTTTTAACAACAGCCTTATGATTAGGACTGTAGAATATATCTAATGGAGGTATCTCTTCAATTTTCAAGACAATTTCAGAAGTGGGAAAAGCTGGAATAACCTCAATATCTTGAGTGTTTGTATCCCCTTGCTATGTTGTCTCTGGATTTGCTTTGTGCTATGTCTATTTGGGGGTTTTCAATTCAGATGTTTCCTCAAGATTTGTGCATGTTTGGAACATATTATTGAATTTCTCTCATTCCTTTTCTAGGTCAATGACTGGAATCTTCCCTGTTTGAGCTGAAGTGGAACCGACCTCTGACTGTTTCTTGGCCAAGGCTTGTTCGGTCGATTCCTCAGTATTTCCTTTTGTATCTTTCTCATAATATTTATTAGGATTTCCTTCTCCATTCTGAGATTGTTGCTCTGACTGTTCTGACTCGTGAGTTGATTTCTCTTGCATTTCCTCATCAGAATTTTCCTTTGAGCTTCCTTCCAGGTTCACACTAGGAGTCGGTTCTCTTATTGGTTCAATTTGTAATAGGTCCAATGGGACCTTCAACAATATTTTATTCCTATATACATGAAAAGCATTAATATCATATGGGCTTAACTGTAATGATGCAAAATGTAGGACCTATGCAAATGTTTCAGCTCCTTGAAAGAGATCATCAAATGGATCCTCTTCATGAGTAAACTATTTGACTTTAACCATGGTGGTGAAGTCTTTAGCAACTTGATTTGGGTCATATTGTCGCCTTGGAACTGTGGCCAACTTTAGAGATGTAATAATCTCTACTTCTTTTACTGCGTGTCCACGGTCATGTAGTGTGAAAACGCCACATTGTAATGGGAAGGCTGGCCAAATGGATTTCTTATGTTCCCTTGAGGCTTTGGTTAAACCCTCCCCTGTTGTCTGGTAAGTTATCTCTCTGGTTAATAGCTTGTCTGGAACATAATATGGTAGGACATGTGGAGTAGCAATGCTCCCAAAAAATTTGATATAAGTGAATGTTTCGTCACCAAACCATCTTACGACTGGCAAGATGTCTATCTTGGCTTCTTCAAAAAGCGTGGGGGCTATTTTATCAAAAATGGTTTTATAAATAAGCAACATAATACCCTGGCAGATTTTCTAAAAATGGGAATTGAATTGGGATTCCCATAATATTTTATGGTATACGTGGATGGGAAGAGGGTTCTGTACAATCCACTTCCAACCCATGTTTGGAAATTGAGAAAAAAAACAAATGGTGTCCATTACATAAGCGACCATATAAAAAGGGGGAATAATCATTGAGGAAACACTTCTCTTTTGCCTATATTCCCTAATAGCCATTGCTAAATTGTTTGATAAAATCTAACTCCAGTTCATAATCATTGCATTAACCACTGCATCAATTAATGGAAGCCACTCTATAGAAAATTTGGTACTATCAGCTTTACCAAATAACCTACACATCATTGCAACTGCGAAATTATGTGGGGCAGAGAGGGATGCAATTAGATACATACCGGATTTCTCCCATTTGAATTTTCCTGAGCCTGACCTATAGGTCTGTGTAACATCCAATGGGTCCTCGTTCTCTTTGGAAAAATGCTCAAGGAAATGTTTGTCATAGAACTTTTGAGGCTCTAGTAGATGGTACATCTGGCGCAAATTGTCAGGTGTGAAAGACCCTATGACCTCATGACTTTCATTCCTAAAAATTCTTTCTAAGATATTTACATTGTCAATCACCCATTTTACCATATCTGTGTATGGTAATATCTTAGGTCTTGTAGCTATTCTGTGTAAAAATGAACATGTTGCCTCAAAGTAGGAAGCGTCATATGATTCTTCGGCTTCATCTGTTGCCTTCGTTTCTAGTGGCCTAGGTTTCTCTTCTTCCAATAGGTTATACATAGGTTCCCATGATGTGGTTCCTCTGTCTTTGTTGCAGGTTGTATATGAGAAGAGTGGTATCATGTCTGATTTCTCAGATGCAATAGTTTTTCCCTTCTTTGCCATCTTCTCAAACATTGTTTCCTTTGGAGGTTCCCTGAAATTGAGCAATGGACATTATCAGATAAACATAGAGTGAAAATGACAATGAAAATTCAATGATACAGTTAATTCTGAAAGGTGACAAGGAAGAAGTTTTTATTCGAAAATGTAGATGAAAGATATCAAATCATGTCGAGCCGTTTTAAACATAAATACCATTAAAACTTATTAAATACACACTAAGATATTTTATTATGGCCTTTATAATTCATTTAAGTCATTGCATCACAAATGTGTAAGGAAAAAATTTAAGTTGATGAGTTTAAAGTGCGAAATGTCGATTATGGGATTGCGACAAAGATTATCGCAACATCACACTTTTCGTTATGCGTTATTTCGAAGTTATTTAGAATTTTGTGAGATGCGATGTGAGCAGCGTACCTTTTATCGTTTTGAGTGCATTTTGCTTGAATTAATACTTACTGCATAAAATAACATTTTATTATGCGTTGAACCTAAACTAAGTCATAACAATTATTGCATACTTCCATCAGGTCTGGGTCATATCACATTTCGCAACCTTTCATGGTTCACAAGATTGGCCTTTGAGTAAGCGTTGTGATGTGATTAGTTTTTAGCTTGTTATGTCGCAATTTCACAATTCACATATTCTAAAGGTTTTGTTTGTTTGTGCTTTTGTGAATGCCGATATGTGATTGCGATAGGTACTTTATTTTTTAAGAAATACTTTAATCCTTAGTTTTAAATGAAAAGTTTAATGATACCATAAGTCTATTACAGTGGTCCCTTTTATCGCAATTCGCAAATCCTTATTGTTAATTAACCTTTGACACATATGATCTGGCGATATGCGATAAAGTGAGAATAGCTAGTCACAAAGGGATTTGGCTTGATACCTTATGTTTATTTAGAAATTTTATTTCTAATAATTCAAAAAGGAAGCGCTTAAGTGCTAAGTTTTTTTTTGGAGAATATTTATATAGGGTCCCCATTTATCGATTTAATATTAACTATTAAATCAATAAATGGGGGGTTGTTGCATAGTACAACACAAGGTAATGCACAGTAAGTTATAAAGTGGACCTCTTTAATGAGGAAGAATTCCAGTGATTTCACCTTCATGACTTCATTGATAAGTTTATCTATACAGTGGTGTGTCTTTTAAACAGCAATGTGGAACCCAGGATAGGTTATGCGATTCAAAGAACTTTACACCTCAGTGATCAAGCCAAAACAAGAGACTGGTACTTGTACTAGAACTACACCGAAATTAGAGTGTATCATTGTAAGCTGCCACCATACAGATTATCAAATTATGCTCCTATGAGAATTTTCTCACTGGAGTATATCAAGAAAACGATCAATATGGATGATTTTCATTTTGTCTCAGCCAAGAAGAAAGCTCAATTCAAGATCAAAACACAGGTAGAACCTTTCATATGCAACAATAGGGCAACAATCACTGAAGCATATACACTTATCAAGCATATGAACTTTCAGTTAAGTTTCACTTGGTCCTATGACCCCTTCGGCATAATTTCCAGTCTAAGAGTGGAGAAGAAGACCACTCCTTATTCTCATACTCCCAAGCCCGAAATTGAGAAGTTGAAAGAACAGTTGAAGAATTTACAGGAACATAATTTGAAGAATGATAACTCTTATATACCAAAGTTACAAAAATCTCATAGGCTTGCTTAGAGAATAGAGTTTTTAGAGAGTGAGTCAGTAATGGCTCAAACTCTAGCACATGTTAAAGAAAACATATGGATGGATATCAATGTAGCTACAACTGAGGTTTGGCCATCAATCCAAATAATTTTCAAGCAGGAAGAGTTGATACAAAGGTCAAAAACATTGATCAACAAGTGAGGGAAGTATTGGGAGATAAGCCAACTGAAGCACCAGCATTGATCAAAATCTTAAATTCTAAGACCAAAGAAGAATTAAAGGAGCTATAGATTGAAGATGGGACTGAAGCCATCTTAGAAATCAAGAAGGTTTTGCAGAAGAGAAACATGATAGTTCAATCAGAGAACAAATGCCAGACTCTGGAAACTGTTGTCCAAATATTTCATACCAAGTTTAATCTATTGAATCAGAGAGGTCTTCCAGGTTTAGTGGCAATGAATGATAGGTTAATCAACTTGAGTGACTACAGTAAAAAAAAATTACACTATTTCCAAAGATAAATCTAAGTTTGCAGGGGTAAAAGGAAGTATGAAAATCAAAGATTTCCTAGAGGCTATAGATTTTGATCTCATCATCAAACATGAGATTAAACATATTTTCATCAACAGGTCTACCTTTGAGAAATACACCGAAGTTGATAAAACATGTAGAAAGCTAATAAAAATTTACATCCCCAATAAATATTGATGGGATCACTTGTGTGGATTACTTGAGTGAAACGTTTTTCATCTCAGACAGTAAGGCAACACCTTTTTGGGACCAGTCATCAACAACCATCCTCGACAATAGTCTCAGCAGCTCTAGCAGTTTTGAATTCCTAATTTTTTGTATTATTTATGTAATTTGTTTTAGATATTTTATGATTATGTCTTGATCTTTTGACATCAAGATATGTTTTAATTATTTTCCTATATGTCCTTCATAATTCAAAGTAATAGAGGTTGATGTTTCTATAAAAGAAAGGACCATTGATGTAAAGTTGTTCCACTGAGTTCTAGTGGACACATTTCAGTAAGACAGAATCTTTTCCAGGATTCTTGTGTCAGATTTTTTGGTGAAGTGATCTGCTCTTTTGTTATTGTGTTTTTATTTTTTTCATACGTGTTTCTTTTCTCTATTATTTTAAAGAAAATTAAGTTCAGGATTTGTTTCAAAAGCACCTTGTTCTAGCTTAAAACAATATCAATGTTTTATTCTGAAGTTTAAATATAGAATTCCTAATTGCTCCATATTTAAAGTGAATCCTAAACTATTCTTCCTTCTCCATCTCATAAACTAAAAGGATCCAGTAGTATGCTTACCTTGCCCTGTTTCATTTGAGATTGATACTTCTGCAAATTGATCACCCCAAGCCTCTTTGACTCCATTTCCCAATGGATTTTCCCTTGTTGCTCCAACCAAACCAATTCATTAACCAAACCTTGAACTTTCACAACTAGCTAAAACCCTACCAAGAAAACAAAGCTAAATTTGATAGAGAGATCCCTCTCTGAGTCTAGAAGGGCTAGCTTCTAGACTTAAAAGTGGTTTTGTGGTTACCTTTGCAATTTCTTTCACAACCTTAAGAAATTACAGAGAGCTAACACTAACTAGAGCCAAAACTAACAAACTCAAGAATTTTGGGTATGGTGCCTTTGTCATCTAGTTTTCTCTAGAGTGAATCCCTCTTCTTGCTCCACAGGTAGCCATAGAGAGAGGAGGACCTCGGGACCCTCATATGTTGAAGTGGGTCACACTGATGGCACTCCAAGGAGGTGGTGAAGGGCCAACGAACTGGTATACTCCTGATTTCTTTAGGTGGCTGGAAAATCAAATCATCATGATTAAAGATTTTCCATATGCAGGCATGGATTACACAAGTGATCTAGATATGCTGCTACCAGCTGGAATGTAGTGGGGCGATCTAGGTAAAAACTTCACAATATGGTCGTTTTTGAATTTTTCATTTTTTTTGTTATTTTTTGGCATCCAAAAATAATTGTCCAAAATGGTCATGTAGGTGTGGGCCCGATGAGGCCAGCAGGGTTACGCAGATATGACAGGCGCAGTGAGCAACCAGTGGCTCCCGCAGTGCAAAATTCGGACGCGTGAGAGTCATTGACTGAGCTAGAGCACAACCTTGAGAGGTTGACCCTAGACATCCTGGATGTGGAGATTGATGACTTGCCTCTCTGCTATCAGTGGCATGTCGTGGGGGTTCCTAGACCTATTAGTTGCTTGATATGATGAGTAGCACGTGTTATTGTCTACTACCATGATCATCATGCTTAGTCGCTAGTCTTAGGGCTAGTTTTTTTTTTTGATGATGTATCGGTATGTTCTAATAATAAAGGCCATGAGGCCTCATATCTTTGGATGACACTTTTGTAAAAACCACACTTTTCACAAGCATTTCACTTAATGAAAAATACTATTTCTATCTCAGTATATCTTGTACAATATATGGATGAATATTGTTTTTGCTTTCTTACAGATGTTTACAAATGTCAATGCATCTATAATAAAATGTAACGCAAGATAAAGAGGAAAAGTGCTAGAAAATTGTAAAATGATCCTCAAAAAATTGTTGCACACAAAACATAATTACTATGTACCCATGAAGAGGCACATGCCCCACGATATTTTTTCGATCTACTTAAGCAAACAATATAGGCAGATGAAATAAAGTTTTATTGATAAAATCACATAAAAGACTTAGTTTAAAAAAGGACTTGTTTCATTTTTTAACGAGCTTGAAATAGAACTATGCTCATGAATTTCATAAAGTGGCTTCATTTTTATGTGAACTTGAAACAAAAATAACTATGCTCAGAGTTTATTTCATTTTTTAGTGAGGTTGATATAACAAAAGGACCATCCTCTGAATAACGTTATTTCATTTTTTAATGAGATTGACACAGTAAAGAACTATCCTCATAGTCACTTGCTTCATTTTTTAAATGAGTTTGACACAGTAACAGAAGTATCCTCTCAAGTATTTGTTTCATTTTTTAATGAGGTTGACACAATAAAAGAACTTTCCTTAGAGGTATTTGTTTCATGTTTATGCAAGCTTGAAACGAAAATAACTATGCTCGTAAGGACCTATTTCATTTTTTAACGAGGTTGACACAGTAAAAGAACTATCCTCATGGATATTTGTTTCATTTTTTAAGTAGATTGACATAGTAAAAGAACCATCCTTATAGTGACTTGGATCATGGCTTCCATTTGGAAGAAACACATGCCAAGGTATGATTCCCGACCATGGCCTCCAAGAGATATTCATCAGAAGGTAGAATAGATCTATGGAAGGAATACATGTGAAGAGAATCAAAATGGGTAAAAAAATCCATTTCAAATTCCCCCATAAGGTTCCCTAGGTCAATTACCGGATCTAGGTCATAATAACTAAAGTAAATAGTGAGAGGCTCGCTTGCATCGGTCACTGAAAACATGGGACTGGTTTCCACATAATTAATCCATGGCAGGACGGATACCACTTGCATATAAGGAACATTCAGGGATGTTGGATGGTTGGTAGTCAAATCAATATCAACAAATGAAAGCTAATTAATAGTCACAATGTTTCCATTGTGAGGAAAATACATCACGTGAAAGAGTATCAATACGACAACTTTCATAACATAAACATAGTCTCGCCCAAGGATAAAATTGAAATTCAAGGGGCCTTGGACTACCATGAGATCAATACAGACAATTTTACCTTCCAGAGTAATAGGCCCAACTTAGGAAGGATCCCTAAATGCCTGCTAATGGTCTTGCTAAAGCCCAAAATATTATGTGTTACAGGAACAAGCTGAGGGGAACCCAAAGCTTTCCAAGTAGAAGGAAGATGAGCTATTGTCAATATACTTCAATAAAAGGAATTAACCTCATTACTCAGAGGGGGTTCGATGGAAACAGGTGAAATTCCCCCATGTGTAGAAGAATCTGAGGTAACAAGAAGAACTTGAGTGATATTAAGTTCACTCTCTAAAGGAAGAGTGGGATCAAATAAAGATGGTATCAAGTTGATCACTTGATCAACCAATGGCTCATCAACCTGAGTGATATGTATTTCACTCTCCAATGGAAGAGTGGGATTGATTGTACTTGGAATTAGATCAATCACTTCATCAATTGATGGTAGGTTGAGAGAAAGTTTACAGTAACTAGTTGGAAGTTGTTGTTGTGAAATAGTAAGTTTTTCCAACAATTTTGAGGCTTCGTCCATATGAGGGCAAAGGAGACTATGATGAATTCCTTTGCATAACCTACAAGGAAACCTAACTTCTCCCTTTTACCCAAGAACCTCACAATCATTGGTTAATGGATCAACAATAGGTTGATAAGAATTTTTAGGAATACCATGACAGCCAATAAGGAAGTGGTCAACCTTACAAAGCTTACAAGGGTGTCTAGGCTTGTGATGCATATTATAAGTTTCCTCAACATTACCATTACCTACAGCCTGGTACGTTGACAACCTAGTTTCCTCAACCAGTTACGTTGACAACCTACTTAATGTACACGATCTGGTGTAAGTAACTTCACTTATGCCATCTCGAGTGAAGAATACCCTCCATAAAGGTCCAAATGAGTCTCGACAACATCTATTCCAGGTATAACTGATACTTCCCCTCTGTCATCACCTCGGGTAATATCCCTAATATTATGGTCTCTAAGGATACCACGTAAAACAATTTAACCTGGGGGGACAATCGCAAATCAAGCATACATGCAAGGGCAAAGAAACAAATTTCAATCCCCTTGAAAGTTCCTCAACATGGCTAATCTAAGGTTTACTTCCAAATGACTTCCAAGTACCTTTTGGCATCATTTTCAATACATGTAAATCACTCTACCATAACCAACGAAGTGGAGTTGATCACTCCATTGGGTCCAATATGATCTCGTGCTTAACTCCTCTGTAAGGGGAGCTTCCCAAAGCCAAATTGCGGTAAATGGATTTACTCCCTATCATAAGATACTAATGTTTATTTGCATCTTTGGAAAGTTAACTCACTTCCCTATTCCAAATCCCTACAACCTGATCTAATGTAGGTGGAAAAGAGCCCTAAAATAATAAAAATTATAGATTGATTTTATTAGCAGTGATTTTAAGAGTTGTTATTTACTCAACGGTAAATGGATGCGAAACCAATGGTGTTATGACTTGACTCAAAACCTAATGCAATTGAACATGACATGGTAATATTTTCATTTCGATGAATTGTAACTAAAATAAGGGAAGACGTTTCATTAACTTTTCAAAAATACAAGAATCAATTAATCATTTCAAATCTACATCAAAGAGAATGAAAAATAGACTATTCTTAGCTCTTCTTCAAAAAATGAAACCTAACTTCCTCAAAATTTAAGCTACAAGAAGCAAAACTTTGATCTCATCAACTTCTTTCAAACCCAAAAACAAACAATGAATTCTTCCTTCACCATACACAAGTTGTAATTTCAATTTGACATAATGAGTTGCAAACCATTGTAACCAGAAGGTTATGTTGTCTTATTAAGATAAATAATCAATAATCACTTTAGAAAAACAACAAACTTGCAACCACAAGTGCTCTCTTGAGAAACCCTAAATTTTCCTAATACTAATGACACTTTGCAGTTGAGGAAACAAAGTACTAAATCTGATGTATTGACATAAAAAGGACAGACTCAAACCATCTTAGTGATGACTAGTCCTTCTTTTGATTAATAAGAAATTCACCAAGTAAAACTTTGAACCCTAATTTGCAAAAGTAAAGAATTCTTCAAAAAGAAACCCATAAATCCAAATCAAAATAAGGAGGAGATTTCAATAAGGTAAACAAGTGTAATTAAACAAGAAAAATCAAAATGACTGGACTTGATGAGGAGAAAACTGAAATGTTCAAAAAATCCAGGTATGTGAGCAGATCATAGAACAAACCAGTGCGCATATGCATTGTTGCGAAGAGAGAAGTGCGCAGAAATACGCTTTGTGCCTAAAGATAAAGTGCGCACAGTGGGAAATCTTAGAAAAAAAAACAAGTTAAATAAATCACCAAATCCAGATTTTCAACATTTCCAAACACTCAGAGAGGGTTGTTGAACAGAAGGATCAAAGGTAAAAACAAAGAGAAATATGGAGAGTGAGATGATCCCCAGTGGAGTCACCAACTTTTTAGGCAGACTAATCCATCTTTCAGACAAGACGAATCTCCCTAGACCTCAGAGAAATCTAGTAAGAAACAAGAAGGAATTACTCCCTTTCCCTAGCTTATGATTGACTAAAACAAATAATATGAGAGAGGTCACTTACCATTTTAATCGAAATGCCCGATGAAGTCCCTTTTAGTGCCTTCAACCGTTAACTTCTCCTTGATGCTTTACAGATCATTCCAGTACTTCCCACAACTTCTCCATGATGTCTTGAAGGAGATCTTCATATACAGAAACACACAAAGGATCAAAGCATCTAGTAGATAGAATGAAAGATAATGTAACTAATTAACTCAACATATATCATAAATTGAATCAATAAACAATCATAACCTATGTGAGTGATCAATGAATCCCATAAATGATATCAGAGAAGACATAATTGGGAAAGAGCAGTTTCTTTTATATTAATAAAATGGAGAACAAACTTACAACCTCAAAGCCTTGATGTCACAAGCCTCTTCTCACAATATCCAGCCCTCTCCTTTGATGAATAGCCTCCTATTCTTATTTTTGCAACATAAGACTACCTTCAATAGTACTCCCCAATCCTCTGGCTTGTGGTTGCTTTATAAGCCAAGAGGAGGAGTTTGGGATCCATTTCTTAAGGGATGAGATCCACAAAAGGTGGGATAGGGGTTCCATAAAGAGAGGGAAGCAGATCCATGATGGGAGGGATCTGGGTTGAATAGGCATCCATTCAAAGCTTGTTAGTTGGGAAAGATTTGACTAACAAATCTTATAGACTTTACTTTTTATTGTTACATGTGTTAAGTCATGTGCTTAGGCTATAGTATCAGACAGAGCGCACTTATGCGTAGTTTCTAATGGAATCTTTTGTGTATGTGCAGAAATTGACTAGGGAACTTCGCAGGAAGCCAAAAATAGGTCTTTAAGCCTTGGGATCTAGGAATTTTATTCTCTTTGAGATAGTTTGGATTCTAGCCTTGCAAGGGATGTTTTGGAACACATTGATGGACAGTGAAAGATTCGAACTGATGGTCATTAGTCTAATGCGACAAAATGATGTGTAACAAGTTTGAAAAAGGGAAGCGAGATTAAAATCATCTTCACCCTTCTGCTCCTCTACCTATGGAAGGTGACAACTTTTTACCTAACCATTATTTAAACCAGCAGGTTTGGAATCAAAAGTATCTAAAGAAATTACTGGTGGAGTGGGTTGATTAAGTGAATCAAGGTATAGAGGGTCATGAGGTATACATGATAGAGGATGAAAGATATCCCTTGAACAAACAATACTTTTGATCATATCCAATTCAATATTAAAATTATGTGCATTAATGTCAACTCGGGAAGCCAAGGGATCGACATTCAAAATAGATTTCATGGGATTAACATAAAATTCAAAATAGAAGTTTTCTTGGATGAGGTCTTGGTCATGGTATAGAAATATAGGTAGGATAAATGGATCAGCAATTCAATTTTTATATTCCCCAATGCCAATATTGATATGAGGGACCACTTTATTTGGTAATGAAAAAGGAGGAGGAGAAGGGAAAAAAGGAGAGGTAGATTCCTCCTCTGAGATTGGAGGTGCCTCATGGTTGATATGAGTTGGAAGAGAAAAATCATTCAAGGATGCTTATTCAAATTTTTAAAAGAAATTTGAACCAAATACTGAAACTTTTCATTGAATAAATCCCTTCCACATATTATTCAGGAAATTCATAACATAGGTAAATAAATATATTAGCAAAATCCTCTATTGATTCATCAGGTTCCATTCTAAGTTGATTAACACT
Organism: Pinus taeda; assembly: GCA_000404065.3. NCBI lineage: Eukaryota > Viridiplantae > Streptophyta > Pinopsida > Pinales > Pinaceae > Pinus > Pinus taeda. The sequence continues at coordinate 76,447 of APFE030845751.1, forward strand.
TTTACATGTACCTTGATAATCATACATGTCAAAGGCTTGATGAATCTCCTTGAAAAGAAATTCAAATAAATGGATAGAAGTAGATGGTAAGGTATGACACCATAGTTTAACTAAAACTTCAATAGTGAGGGTGAATAATTTACAAGCAACAATACAATCCACATCATTAAAATCACAAAACTTAAGGAATTGAGATGTATGATCGGCTACGGATGTCCCACCCTCACCATCAAACTTTAATTGAGATAAGCTATAAACTAGTTCCACGGGGAGTGTAATATTTGCTCTATTAGAAAAGCATCCTGAGATTATGATTTAGGAATGAGCCATTCAAGGTGAAAGATCCAAAACGTACTCAATAGGCTCAACTTGTATTTTATCCCTCCTTCTAGCACCAACTGTTGACGATGTTGGAAGTCCACCAACATAGGGGGTCTCCCCAAAATGAAGTCCCAACTAGACCTCACTCTATTTGGAGTACGATCCCTAACTAGGAATTAAGGTTGGTTGTCGTTATTCTTAGGAATTTTCCTTGGCTACAATATCAACATAAGGGATTATGCAAACAATCTTTGAAACGAGCAAGTTAACACGGTGTGGCATACAATCGCAATGTATATAAGGTACTTTCACAAAAGGGAAAAGAAAGAGTGAGCCTCTAGAAGAAAAGTTATAGTACTATCCTAAAATAGACACACAAGAGCGTGGAAATATTTTTTGATTAACCTACAAATGACTGCAAAAGATAACAATGATCATAAAAGCAAGTAACAACACACATTCAATAAGATGCATACCAAAGCCAATGAAATAGTTCATTTTCATTAGTATGTGTTAACATAAAAATACACCACAAAAATTGAAAGAGTGGTCTTACAATCATTCATGACATATGCATGAAAGTGTGTTGGCTCTAAGAGCTTCATATATTAAGTGAGAGTTCCAAGATACACGACTACAATGATGCAACACTAGCCGCAATAGTGGAACATTAAGTCACCACTTGCTCCTCCAAAGAAAAATCTTCTATCCTACTCCAAGCTAGAGAAGATAAGCTGAAAAACCCAAAGTCCACTCTCTTGAGCTATGAGGGTGTATTTATAACAAATGAGGTGACTCTCCAACTCCCATGCGACTCTTGACCTCCCTTGTGACTCTTGAGCTCCTATTGTGACTTTTCAAATTCCTATGTGACCTTTGAGATTCTACATGACTTTAGGACCTCATAGTGACTTTTCACATTCCATATGGGACCCTTAAGCTTCCCAACATTTTACATTTTCTCATTTTTGGAAATTACATAATTAAATTCCACAAGTGATGTGGAAAAATACATTGTCACATACGACTTTGTAATGACACTTTGAGAAGCCATGACTTTGTGATGGTGATATGAGATTTCATTTCATCAATGCCAAGTTCTTATCCTTGTTGCTCTGACTTTGACTTCTTCATTATGAATCTTTTATTGTTTTCATCTTCACCCTCCGAAGGGTCTATATTTGTGTCAAAACCTTCCAAGTCAGCATGAGTTGCCACCTCTTTGTCTTGGTCCAAGACTCCTTCATGTCCTTCATGATGGTTCCTCCTTTTTCTGCTTCTTCGCAAGTTCTCTCTTGTATCCTCTCCTTGATGAATTCCTTGAACATCACCCTACCATGTTGGCATGAGAGCACTTACAAATAAATTCCACTCATGACAAGCCAACATCAGCCCAAAAACCACATATTTTACCTTTACTTTCTCATGGAAGATGTTGATTGTGATGGGATAATGGGAAAGGGTTTTGAAAGAGAGAGATTATCGATTACATATTTGGCCTCAACAATGACCAAAGGGTGACCATGTTGTCCACTAGAATTGTGAAATGTGCATAAAGGAGAGGCTCTTCATTGTTCTGCATAGTGGGGAAGTCCAGGAGACAAGGGTGATGAGCTTGTTGACTAAGGATGTGAAATGTGCAGTGCTCAAGGAAGAGGAGGCATGGATTGTGCAGTTGAGCTTCACTGGGACTCGAGGATGACCACACTATCCATTTGAACTTTGAAATGTGAAGCTTGAGGCAAGATAGGACAAGGTACTGCGCGGTGAGGTATTTCAGTCAGTAGGAGAGATAAGACTAGCCACTGTAACTATGAAATGCACAATGATTAAGGAGCAGAATTCCAAGGATTTCATAGTTGAGGGTTGTAGCGACCTAGAGGTGACCTAATTCCCACTATAATTATGCAATGCATAGTAAGAGGCCCACTTGGTGAAGGGGTTGCACAATTGACTAGTGTAAGCAATTGAAGGATGAGTCATTACACCCTGAGGATGCTCACTTTACCCTGAAGGGGAAAAAGCCTTTATATTATGCATTTCTCTTCAGAAGTGATCATGACGAAGCCCCACTATCCACTAGAAATGTTCCACGCGCAATGGAGGCAAGCAAGAGTCAACCTTGGGTGCAATGAGCAAGGGTAAGAAGTAGAGACATGAGAGACTATAGTTCAAGAATGCACAATGTGTTTATGGAAGAAGTTTCCCTTAGGATGGCAAAGTGCATAGTTATAGGAAGTAATAATGCCAATATTTTTGGGTGGGAATGCACAATGTGCTCATCCACTGGCTATGGGTTTAGGTGTGTAAGGTCTGAGGACAAGGGGATATCCAAAAATGGCTAAGTTTTGGATCAGTGGAACAAGGGAGACCACATGATGTAAACAAGTTCTAAAATAGATTCACACACATGTATACCATCAAACACAAGCCAAAATAATGCAAAATACTCAAGATCCACATGCATACCTTGAAATGACAACAAAGCGACACTTATTTCTAAGTGTGACAGTTGAAATGTAGCTTTGCGACACTTAGAATACGAGTTATGACACAAGTGTCAAATGCAACTAGAAAGTGTGCTAAGTTGTAGGAGAGTGTTTGGCACAAATTATTATGATATATAATATCATCTAATGTAGTTAATGCATTAGAGCTACCTCAACTGGTGCACTAAAGTGTGATACACGTAGGAGTGAAAATAGTCAAACGTGACACTTGTGATAGTAAGAATAAGTGAAAAAGATACTTGCAAAATCCAAAGAAAGTGAAAGAAACACATTTGAAAGATAAATAAAGAAAAATTGACACTTGTGAAAGTGAAATCAAGTAAAAACAATAGTCACAAAAGTGAAAGTGACACTTATGAAAGCAAAAGCGCACAAAAGAGATAGTTGAGAAAACTCACTCAAATGATGATACATGTGCAACTAATAGTAAGGGATATTGTCAATTGAAATTGCACATTTATTATCCACATGGATTATGTGTAAGGACTCTGGACACCACATATCTCCACAATGGTATGATATTGTCCACTTTGGGCCTAATCCCTCATGGATTTGTTTTTGGGCTTTACCCCAAAAGGCCTCATACCAATGGAGATATTTGTCCATCCTTATATACCCATTATCCTCCCCACTTCTAGTCAATGTGGGACTTTGGTCGTATACCCAATAATCCTCCCCTCGAACAAAGGACCATCAAGCCTCCCCTCAGACGATTATCCATCTGTCCGCTCTCTACCAACCAAGATTCTCCGCTCCAATGTGTTGGAAGCACATGCCTTACATGGAACACCACCTACCTCGAGAGCTTGCTCTATCCCAGGTCAACTCCTCTTCACCGTGTTGGGACCAAGACACGTCCATGAAGAATCTGGAGCACATCGCCTATCTAACTGAGCTCATCCATGGATCCCATCGTGATATTACTGGGGCCCACCACCTTCGTTCGGCATTCCAAGGATTCATCCACTTGGCTAACTTCGGGGCATGGCTTTGATACCACTTGTAAGGACTCTGGGCACCACATATCTCCACAATGGTATGATATTGTCCACTTTGGGCCTAAGCCCTCATGGATTTGTTTTTGGGCTTTACCCCAAAAGGCCTCATACCAATGGAGATATTTGTCCATCCTTATATACCCATTATCCTCCCCACTTCTAGTCAAAGTGGGACTTTGGTCGTATACCCAACATTATGCAGTCACTATCCCTGTCAACTACACAAGCACTATCATTAGGGACTACACAGTGCCTAAGAGTTGTGCAATGTCTGTCACTAAATGCACAATCATTGTCTCCAAGAATTGCATAAGCACTGCCTTCCATGACTGCATAATGCCTACCTTCAAATGATATATATGAACTTCTAAGATTTCTATAATGTGGTGCACTTGTGAATGCATCCAAATCTATTCATGTGTAAGCAAGTGGATTCAATATTTAGGGTCTCAAAAGAAGGCTTGAACACTTAGAAAAACATCAACTGACCATGAAGCGATTATGATCAACTTGGAACGATAGATTGTGAGATCATAAGGATGATTCAAAACTCAAATGTAGTGAAAATTTTGGAGGGTGTTTTTCACAGCAACAACATATTGCAAGCCCAAAATTTCAGGGGCCGAAAAAACAGGACCTTAAATTTTAGGAGTTGACCAAATTTCAGAAGTTTGACCAACATTGACTTTGGTTAATTTTGACTTATTGAGAAGCCATGAAGGAGGGCTAACTTGGGATCTATGTGGTAGTCTTGGTCTTGGGTCTTGGATATATCACTTTGATATGATTCTATAAGAAGAGAGTTTGTTTGGGATTTCTGCCTTTTGGGGTTTTCCTTGGCTTGGAGCATATATCTTTGCATTCTTTGTCTCTTGTGATCTTCATGTTTTATGTTTTTGGTAATTATTTTATGAAGAGAAAATAATAAATGAAATAAGAAGCCAACAAATATTCACAGGAAATTATCAAGTAAGATAAATCTACCTAATCTACATGCCTATTATTTTCTCACCAAACAGGGGATGTCACAATCCCCCCTCCCCCCTTGATGGGGAATGTCATCTTCAATGTTCAGTAACCATATAAAGCAAAAAATTCTTTAGACCAAGCATTATTGTTGATGTAGCTTTATATACACAACTTTGTACAACATTTACAATATATTTACATTTCCTTACGTGGCAAATAAGAGGTGATATGTTTCCCACATCAGGTCATCCATTTCCCACGTGGCTTCCTTGGGCCCAAAGTGTGTCCATTGCACTTTGAATTTCTCTATTACTGGGTATCGAAGCGTGAGCTACCTCTAATATAAGATGCATAAAGGTTTTGGTTGAAATTCTCCCCTCTTATTCTACTTGTAACACAAATCAATTGATCACGTGATTAACATCCTGCACATGTCTTTTAAGCAATGAAATATGGAAAAAATCATGCACTTTAATTGTTGGCAGTAGAGCCAACCTATATGCCATTGGCCCTATCCTTTTGAGCACTTCAAATGGCCCACAAAACCGTGGTGATAGCTTGGCACATGACCCAAATTTCAAGGAACTCTTCGTGGGTCTAACTCGTAGGAAAACATGTTCTCCAACTTGAAACTCTTTGTGAATTCTATGTTGATCAACATAGCTATTATGTCTGTCATGTGATACCTTTAAATTATGCCTGATAATTTGCATTTGCTACTCCATCTCTTTTAGCATATCAGCCCCAACATGGACCTGATTAACTGAATCATTGTAGGCAATAGGATTATTGCAACTTCTCCCATAAAGTACTTCAAATGGGCTTGTTTTTAGTTATTCTTGATACTCATTATTGTATGTAAATTCTACAAGTGGAAAATACTCTTTCGACTTCTTCGGTTGGTGCATCACATACATCCTTAACATGTCCTTAAGAATTATGCTTTTTCTCTCTGTTTTCCCATTGGTATGAGGATGGTATGTTGTGCTAAATTCAAGCTTTGTTCCCAAGCTTGCAAATAATTTTCACCAAAAATTTCAAGTGAATTTGGCATCTCTATCTGAGACAATATTCTTGAGAACTCCATGCAGTCTTATGATTTCTTTTATGAAGATTTGTGTCATCTCACTAGTTTAATTGATAGATTTAACAGGCATAAAGTGAGTCATCTTACTCATCTTGTCGACCACTACTATGATTGCATCATGTTGTTTCAGAGTCCTTGGCAACCCTGTAATAAAATCCATGGAAATTACTTCCCACTTCCATTCCAGAATATGAATGGGTTGTAACAAACCAGCTTGGTGCTTGCACTAAACCTTAATTTGTTGACACTCTATGCATATTGAGATAATGTTTGCCACTTCCCTTTTTAAATCAAACCAAAAATAGAACTTTTTGATGGTTTTAGGAGTCTTTGGTAACTTGGGTGGCCAAAATATGGCTTGGCATGAAACTCCTTTAATACGAGTTTTTTCAAGTCATTGTTGATTGGTATATAAATTATTCCTTTAAATTTAATTAGACTTTTTTCTGTAAGGCAATAGTCCCTATCTTCATTGCCTTGAGAGCTTTGTTGTAGTTTTTTCCTTTAATTGTTGATACTTTTCATCTTGTTTCCCAATGTTTTTGTTCTTTTCTTCAAGTTCCATTCCGTGGGAACTTATGGCTGCTAAATGGTTTAACTACACCCTCATGTTGAGTTCATCAACTATTATGTTCTCCTTGCCTTTTATATATTTGATTTCAAAATAAATTTCATTGAGCATGGTCATCCATCTAGCTTGTCTTGCATTTAACTTGGGTTATGCAAATAAATATTCCAGCCCTCCATGATTACTTATTAGGGTAATTTTTCTACCAAGGTAGTGTCTCCACACCTTCAGCACATGGATGATGGCAGCCAATTCCAAATCACGAGTTACATAATTTTTCTCATGTTCATTTAACTTTCAGGACTCATAGCACACCACTTGACTTTCCTGCATCAAGACTCCAACAAGTCCTTCCTTGTAGGTGTTGTGGAGGTAAATCCCCTCTGTGGACAGAGGCGATCCCTACTAGCCCAGATGGGGTCTAGCAACAATCAAACAATGCTAACACGCAGGTTCCTAATTGCAAATCAAAGACCAATGATGAGGGCCTACCTGGATTCCAACGCTAGTACTTGTAGAAGAGTCGATGCTCCCGTTCCTTTGCTCCAGCTGGTCACGATCTCCACGATCTCCGTGAGTGGACACCTGCACATGCAAAGAATGACACAAACACAAACATAAAATCCAATAGATGCAAATATATATCAGTCAGAAAGGATATAACTCAATCATCATTACAAAAGAAAATAAGAGTGGAACCATAATGATAGTCATCTATTATTGATAAACAAAGAAGAATACAACCATAGTTCTGACGTCAAATCCTCCTTTGGCTGGGTGATCAGTAGCACATGTCTTGCAAAGCTTGTTGGGAATGGGAACAAGCCTCTCTCTCCTTGGTTATTTGGACAAGAATCTCCTTACTTTAGATTTAGCCTTATGGGAATGAAGAAGGCTTCTTGCAGCATAAACTTGACAATTCTCAGACTTTGGGACTCTTGGAACTTAGAACTAGAACTAGCTTGTCAAAGGCAAAAGGACAAGCTTTTATAGATAGAGGAGAAGAAGTTAAGATCATCCACAATATTCATGGGCTTGGCTTTATCACTAAGAAGCTTCCATGAGAGGTGGAAAACTACTTCCCTCCTATGGAGATTCGAAGCCAAACTAAACCAACTCAAGATAGATTCAGTTGAGGAGTGGGTTAGGAAGAACCTTCAGATGTTTGTTTGTTAAAAACATTACCCAACTTGGCTGGCGCGAGTGCGACTCTGAGACAGAGCGCCAGCTGGGGCGCCCTCTTTGGAGGATTTCCCCCATTTGCGTGAGTGATACACAGTGGGACCACGCCAATGGAAAAAGGGCTGTTTTTATGGGTTTTTTGCAGGAGATGTCTTCAGGGCAAATGAAGTTCAAGTTCAAGGGAATGTAATGCAAGTGTTTGCAGGTCATGTCACTTCTCGTAGGTCCCAGAATGAGTCCTCCAAGATGCGGGAGAGGGGTAACAGGGACGGTGATAAATTGTTGTGTAACAGTAGGCGTGCATGCACACAATGAAATCCCTTTCATGATATTCTATCTTTAATACTAGTGCATTGGTCAATAGTTTCTTTAATTGATTGAAGTTTACAACACAATCAGTTTTCCATTCAAACCTCTTCTCTTTCTTTTGCGAGACAGTAATTGGACAACCAGTTTTGGAGAAATTTTTGATAAATCTCTTGTAATAGCCTACTAGTCCCATGAAGGAACTAACTTCAGTCACATTCGTAGGTGTTAGCAATTCCATTATAGACTTAACCTTCTATGGGTCAACAACTACTCCTTCCGTTGAGACAATGTGTCCCAAGTAATGAATATGTAACTAAAAGAAGTTACACTTACTAAGATTTGCATAAAGCTTATGCTCTCTTAGCAATTGCAATATTGCTACCAAATGCTCTTAATGCTCCTCCTGGGTCTTTGAATAGACCAGAATGCCATCCATGATGACTATGGAAAAATTATCCAAATAAGGGTGCAATACATTGTTCATAAGGAACATAAAGGTTGGAGGTGCATTGGTAAGTCCAAAGGGCACTATTACGAATTCCTAATTCCCATACCTCATTCTAAAGGTTGTTTTATGAATGTCTTCTTCCATTATACGCACCTGGTGATAACTTGACCTCGAATCAATTTTGGAGAAGACTTATACCCCTCTCAATTGGTAAAATAAATCATCGTGGCAATCGATACCTATTCTGATGGTCACTTTATTCAATTGTCGATAATCAATGCACAACCTAAGTGCGCCATCCTTCTTCTTTACAAACAGAACTAGTGCTCCCCAAGGAGATACACTTAGTCTTATGTAACCCTTATCCAACATCTCCTTGAGTTGTAGCTTCAGCTCAACTAATTCTAGAGTGCTCATTTTATACGGTTCTTTGGATATTGGAGCTACTCCCAACATCAATTATATAGAGAAATCCACTTCTCTATGAAGAGGTAAACTACGAATTTCTTCGGGAAATACATCTGAGAACTATTGTAAAATAGGGTATTATTTAGGACTTCATTGCCTTCTTTCCTTGCATTGTCATTAGTTGCAGTATTGATAGAAAATGCATAGCGAATTGGAGACATCCTTTTCTACGATTACACTTAACTTGCATGGTTGAAATCAATCTCACCGTTGTGGGTTTCATCTTTCCATGCAATACTCTGGGCTTCCAAACTTCATCCAAGCATTCAATGGTCTTTTCAAATCAGTGCAACTTGGTTCGATGTGCATATAACCAATCCATGCCCAACAATGCACTATATGCTCCCAATGGTAGCACATTGAGTTTTGCCGCTGTTGACATCCCATTTAATTCGAATGGGAAAGCCTTCACCCAATACTCAACTCTTCTTTTCATCCTCATGGCTAATTGAACTAGCCAAGACTCATTGTGTGCTTCCTTCTTTAATGTGGATTTATCAACGAAATTCATACTAATGTAACTAAAATTTGAACTGAGATCAATTAAAATTGAAATGCTTTGGTCATGGGGCATACCTTCCATTTCTATAATTTCTGCTTGATGATTAGCTTAGAGATTATCCACTACTACATAAATTCTAGGTATACTTTCAACTACATCCTTGATTTTCTCTACCTCCTACGCATTGTACAGTCTTGGACCAGTGTGCTTGTGTTGTGGACAATCCTTCCTCAAGTAATTTCATCTACAAGTCCAACACTTATATGGGCTTTTCTCATAACCCTTGACTTCTTATAGAGTTGGACGACCTTTGTTGGTGACATTGGACCTTTGCCGATTAACCTGGTTAAGAAACACTTGATCCTTTAGATGCACATTTCCCTTTTCCTTTAAATCTGACATTGCCCTTAGACTTCCAACCTGTTTTATATTCAGGTCTACGCCTAGACTACTCATAGCAATGCCTCAGTTTTTTAAATCTATCTTCTAGTGTCTTAGGCTCATCAAACTAAATTCTATCCTTGAAGGATTGTGGTAGTCTAGTGACATACCTCCAAATCTTTTCTTTTTCTTCCTTAACGTAAGGAACATTCCTTAACAACTCCAAAAATTTGGTGGTATGCTCATCATCTATCATTTGACCCATTCTAAGTTCATAGAACTCCTTAGCCTTATTGTTGAAGTATTTCTCGAATATCTACTTTCTCTTGAAATACTGCTGTTATCCGGGAATAGTGTCCACTCGGATACTGCTATTCCCACTAAGATGGGTGGCTATCTTAGAAACAAACATTCAAAGTCTACTATTGCTTCCTTTTATGAAAATAGACGAGAGGAGAACCAAGAGGGCCAACCTGAGTCTTGCGTTTGATTTCCTCTCCTTCTTGATAGTGTTTCATCACTTCTTCTTTGTCTTCCCAGCTTCAAAAGGACCTGTGGAATCACAACAATATACTACTATGCAAGAAACAAGGATCTAAATTCATAAATAATACAGGATCATATGTGTATTAACCATATACATGCATATATAAACAAGTACACAAGAATATGGAAGGAAACAAGAATAGCTTTATTCAAATGAAAAGTAGCAAGAGGGTTACAACCATGAGCTTTGACCTAGCATCATCCTCCAGCTAGGAAGCCCTTCTTCACCTCAAGCAAAGCTAGATAGCCCAACATTGTGAATGTACATAAGAAAACCTACAGCACTTCTCTATAAGATACAAAATTCCAGCCTCTGGATCTCTGTGATGAGGGATCCATATATAGATGATTATAGGGAGGTGAGTCATCTTCTGGGATCTTGATTAGTGTCCTCTCTTTGATAGTTCCTGCTTCCACTGGAGAATGATGATCTCTTACTCATCCCTGGTCGAAAACAGAGAGGCAAGTGTCAGAGGGGAAGCTTCTGGAAGATTCCATGATCTTCCACCTCGCATTTTGTCCATTCCCGACCATCGCACCCAACATAGGAGAAATTCAGTATGCATCGCACCTTGTACACTGGGAAGGTGATATGCATCACACCCTCTGCACTGGGCTTTCAGTATGGTCCAGTTTTGACCATTTATGAGCAGTTTTCAGTGGAGAACTTCTGGGAGATGATGTAATCAGTTGACCTTGTTCCTTTAGGCAGTGAAGCAACACTTTTAGGGACTTACGAGCCCTCAGTTTATGGACATTTATGATTGGGATTGAAGTGCCCAAAAATGTCTATAACAATCAGTCTTTTTGGGATACCTTTGAGAGTGAATTCTTATGGAGACATACTGATCGGACCCTTCAAGGAAGCTTGTGATGTTAAGATGTGGTTGTAAGCTTTACAATTGTTCATATTAAGACAATCAATGGTTATTTCCAATATCATGTATGAAATGTATGCTGATAGCTTATGGTTCCTTGACTCTATAAGTAGATATTTTGTTGTTGTGCTCTATTATGTGCTTTGTTGTTTTATTATGTTGTTTCAGATGCATAATTCATTAAGGAGAAGAGAGAGACAACTAAAGCGACGTGATGAAGACATCATCGAATGCCGGTTTAAGGTAGGCCTCTTCAACGAGAACTATTTAAGGAATTATCTATTGCCTTTGTCTTGTTGTGACTAGACCCACTCTAGGGCTAGAGGGGTTGTCTCTATCTGTAGAGGGAACTTACCTGCATCACAAGTTGGCGACTCCACTGGGGACTCCTTTGGGTGTTGTCTCTTACTTTTTCTCTTGATTTTTTTCTGATTGAATTAAATAGTGTCTCTTTGCTTTGAGATTGAATCATCATTGTTTTGATCACTTGAGTAGGTCTGGTAGTCCACCTCACTGTTTGAGTGATAAGCCTGGTGTCTTTCAGCTGGAACTACCTTGTTTTCCCTCTCTATTGAGATCGTTGTTGTTTAATTCCTAACAATTGCAATGAATCATTCCTATCATCTTTACCCAAGTTGTACGTCGTAGATATCCCATCATATAACTACGACGATTCCTGAAATTAGACCATCAGTGAGAACAGGTGTACCCTTGCGACGACATCGCTTAGTTGCTAGTGTAGTGCTTGTGTTGATTTGGTGATCATCTTATGTTGTCAGTCTTACCCATATGACGATTCATGTAGGGTTGCTTTTTACAGCCCTGCCTCCTAAATAGGCTAGTGTAGCTTTTCCTTTGCTATCTCTTACATCTCATTAAGCTTGTTTTGACTGTGTTTGTTAATGCATATCCTTCTTGATTCTGTTTGTATGAATTTTGGTTTTTAGGCTGTGTGAATTAAGTCTTTTAGGGTTTCTGCAAATATTCACTTGTTCTGGGTTTCTTGTCCTTCCAAGATTCTGAGCTACATCCACAACAGTTTTTTTGATTTGTTTGAAGTTTTTTTCTTGCTACTTGTCCATCTTCTTGGTTGATCCATAGTAATTGATCATAAAGTTAGTTGTTTGTGTTGATTTGATTTCCATTCACTATTGAAAGATAGATTACATTTTCCTTTTGATCAGTCAAGTTTTGCATTAGCTTGTCTGTTATTTATTCCAAAAATAAAAAACATTGCACTCATACAGTATACGAAAATGAAATCATGTTTGCATTAATAGATTCTCTATGATTAGGAATTGAAAAGCAAAACTCAAATCTTTCATTTTTCATCATAGTAGTTGCAAGATAAGAAGAAATCGATGCATTGTGTTTCATATTGATTGGTTTACTTGCTTGCACCACTATCATTGAATTTTCTTGTTTAGAAATCAACTCCTTACCCTCATTTAGTTAGTCGTTCACCGAAAGGAATGCTTTTTCGCTCATCTAGCTGCATTCTAGGAGTGTTTTAGATACATTCGATAAGGCCTTGAAATCAAGACTTAATTCAAGATTAACTATTAAATCTATTGAATGAACTTAAAAATGCATTAGAACCTAATTATCACATATCTAGAGGTCTAGGATAGATACGTGTTCTGGTGTCGTTAAACCTAGTTCCTATTGTTCTCACTAAGGTTGGGTGATTCCTCATTTTGTGATACAATAGATGCTAGTACGAATTTGTGCTCCTCGTACCATCACATATATTGGGAGACCCCACTAAGTTATCATCCTATTATCCATAGGAAGTCGAGTCCACTGTCTTATGAGTCGTAACACGTTGAACAAAGAATTCGGGAAGATTGACTACCATATGGAAATTCCTTGGTCATTTCTCTTCCAGAGTAGTCACTTTTGTTCCTTTTCGACTCTTTAAAATTAAAAGGATCATCTGAGCACTTCTCCTTTTAGGCTCATTAAACCTCGAATGAGATAGAGTCACCTTTCGTCCTTTTCTCGACTCTTAAAATATGAAAAGGAAAAGTTTTGTTTCAGTGTCGTAAAATTAACTACTCACGAAATATTCCTGGTTATAGTTAGTGTTCCTTTCAAGGTCAGCTCCAATGGAAACATTTCCAGAGTCTACTAATCAAGTTCTCCCCCCAAATGGGAATCCTGGTCCTTTTCCTTCTTTTGGAAATGTTGGTTCTCCTTATATGGAAACGTTGTCCTTGCTAGGGTTAGCCATTGGTTTACTTGTTTGGTTGTTTTCAACCTCGGTGGTTCCAAGCATACCAAACCCTGTTCCGCCATCTCCTTCATTTGAATCACGAAAAGATGATTCTAAGGTTGACCCTTCACCTTCTTCCCCTATTTCTTCACCTTCCCCTTCTACTTCGCTTGGTGAAAGTTCTAAATCCAGTAACCAGGAGGCTAAGAAGAAGAATTTAGATAAGTGAGAGGCCAGTCATGCAACTATTACTCTGAGTACACATCTATTAGAAAAACTTTCTAATCCTCCACGGAAGGTAAAATTTCCTTGTAACTTGTGCAAGGGTGACCATTTCCTTCGAGACTGCCCTGGAATTCTCAGAGTCTTGGAGGTATGGTCTCAGATTTCAGATCACCCATCCTCATTGACCTCTGGAGATCATGTTGATGTTACGCTCTTGGCCAACAATTAGATTTCCCTATAGGTTATGTGAAGGCAAACATCCTCTTCACCTTTTTCCTCTTATGAATAAAGCTTCCACAGTTTTGGAAAACCTCACAGCTCTTCAACCCCAACTTCCTATTGGTTATCAGGGGCTTTCTTCTGACCCTCCTCTGGTTAGTGTAGAGATTGACTTCACTTCATCTCTTACCAACCATGCTATTCCTGATCCTGACTATGTTCTATCTGTTCTCGACCAACCATTGGTCAAAAAAAGTGTTGAATTGATTTCACCACCAGTTGTTCACTATGTTACAGAAGAGCATAATGATCATGCTGCTCATGTTATTCTCATCTCATCATATTCTCTTGAATCAAAGAGTGACCCTCCTATCCCAGCTGATCAAGAGAGTCCTTCTTCGATTCCTACAAAGCATGGGAGAAATCATATGATTCCTCCACCAAGTACTTCTGTAATTTCCTTCGATTGGAGTCACTTGACTAATTTCTACCTCCTGTCTCATGTGCCTTTCAAGATCACAATACATGCCTATAATATGGGATTACCTGGCACTCTGCTTGATGAAGGAGCATCCGTTAGCATCATGTCTTCTACTAGATGGAAAGTTTTGGGTTCCCCACAACTTGTGCCTATCACCTAAAATCTGTTGGGTTTCAACGGAGGAACCAATCAACCGTTAGGGATCCTTTTGAAGTTCCCTATTACTTTGGGAGGTAAAACTATATATATAGATGTGATGGTTATGCAAGGTGCATTGGATTTCAATCTTCTCCTTAGCCATGACTATATTTATGTAATGGGAGCTCTTGTTTCTTCGCTTTTCCATGTGGTTTGATTTCCACATGATGGAAGAATTGTGACTCTTGATCAATTTTCATTCATTAGTCACCAAATACCTCCTTTGCGACCATCATCCCCTCTCATCTCTTGTTTGCAAGTAGTACCTTCCCCACCATAGGTAAATTATGTGGCTACCCATTCCGTCTCCATTGATGATAATGTAGAGGGTCTCGTACATCATGTACTAGGGGCATTGGAACTTGATCTGTCATTGGTGCCCCATGACATGTATTCCTCCCAAAGCATGGTCCTTCCATCTAGTGAAGACCTCTTGGGAGCCCTGTTTTCATATGGTCCAGGAATAGCTTCTCCGAGGATAGTTCTTTTCTTGTGTCAGCCTCATTAAAAAAATGAAATAACACGTCCCAAGCATAGTTTGTTCTTGTTTCAACCTCATTTAAAAATGAAACAAGAGGCCAATGATAGTTCTTTACTTGTGTTAACCTCGTTAAAAAATGAAACAAGGAGTATGGAGCATAGTTCCTTGCCTTGTGTCAAGCTCGTTCAAAAATGAATCAAGGAATCTTGAGGAGATTTCTTGATCTTGTGTCAAAATTGTTAAAAAAAAGAAACAAATGTCTTGAGGATAGTTCTTTCACTGTGTCAACCTCATTAAATGAAATAACTCCCTTTTCCCAATCAAGTCTTTGATTGAGATCTCGTAAAATAACAGTCGAGTCTTTCCTGGATCTCGAGAGTGAACCTTCATTACATCCACCTAGTTGAATGCAATGAAGCTTGGGGGGCATGTACCTCGATTGGATCATTAGGTTGGGGGCATGCAAATCTTATTCAAGAATATGTTTTTTGTTTCAAGCTTGTGTAAACATGGAACCAAATCTAAGCATAGTTCTCCTTGTTTCGAGCTTGTGTAAAAGTGAACCCATGCACCGATATGCCTTTTTTGGTTCGGTGTGTAAAGCGATTTCTTGCTTATTGTGTCTTTTGTCATTTATGCAGGTGTTAAATATATTGAGAGATGCATTAGTGAATTATGTATTAGAGATATATTTGTGAAAATTATAAATCATAAATAACCATTTGGACATAATAAGTAGATATAGTGAAACATAGATAGATCTATATCATGTGTTGTGCACCATGGAGCTCAACATATATATCTATATATATATATAGATATAGATATAGATATAGAGATATATGTGCAAAAAATATGTGTGTTCGGTTACATTGTAAGACACATGTCCCTCAAAACTTTGCAAATAAGAAGCCTAGAAGTCTAATATGCATTATGCTCTCTATAACAGACTACTGCTCAGACCACATGTCAAAGAATCCATTGTATCCTGTTCGACACACCCACAGTATGTCGCTGGTACTACCTGGGAATCTCCTCGAATCCTCTGTAGTCTGGGATCCCCTCAATGAAGCCCTCTAGGTTACAGGCTATCTCCTCCTCAGCATCTCCACCCAGAGGTGGTAAGTCAATCTATCTGGAAGCCCTTTGGGCAGTAGGAGCGAGACCTACTAGTCTCTCAGGTCCAACATCTGCAATGAATTGAACAGAAGAATTAGGGCATGTATATTTAAAATCCAAAAACAACAAAAATTATAAAACGTTAATCGGTCAAACAGAGTATTCTACCTCTCTCCTCCCACTGTTCGCCAGGAGGGAGCAACATGTCTGGATCATCCCTGAAGTCCATCCCAGTGTATGTCCAATCCTTGACTATAACTTGTTGGCGGTTCATCCACTCAACAAATTTTGGACCCCATGATGTAGGTTGGTCGTCGCCTCGTCGTGGCATCACCAGTGCCCATCAAGTTATCTGTGTCTGCCATGGCCCTAGCCATCCCACCATCACATCCTATTGTTGGAGAATTGGTACTCATTCCAGCATGAGGATATCAATATTGAGCCATAGCCAAACTGTTTTTCCTCGCCCCGATGGCATTTGGTCAGTTGTCTCTTTATATTGAGAGATACATCCTCTGCCCAGTTAAACATAGTGGGATTCAAGCAGTCTTGGGCTAACCATAATTGAGTTTTGGTTGCCTTGTCCTTGGCTTGGGAGCCAACTGCTCTAGTTATGTTAAATAGCAACACCCATAGTGAAAAATCATTAACAGTGACAATTTGTAGCTTGCCACTTGTTGATGATTTGCATACTCCTGGGGGGCACAGTTGTGCGATGAGTGTGTCCATCGAGTCTCTAGTAACCTAAGTTACCACCATGCGGGGCATATCTCCTCTTCTTGACAATCCAGTCAAAAAGTAGATGTCTGTGGCATCAAATTTGATTTCTTGCACAAGACTTATGAACTTGCTTTCATTTGGATCCCATGCTTGGATTAGGTACTCCAGGAGATCCAATTGTGCTCTTAGCAGTGGTGTTGAGAAGAACTTCAGTAACCCACAGTTCCGCAGGATGTTCAAACAATGCAGATCTGCCATTCCCATATCATCATCATGATCATGGGTACATTCTTGCCATATGAATGCCATTGTTTATCCCTGCATGCATAAAAATCCATTTGTTAGAAACCATCCATCCATTTTCACCATTTAAAATTGATTATAAATGAAGAGTTTTGGGTTCCAGCACTCGTCACAATTGTTCTTAAAATAGCTACAATGGGCCAATTTGCATAGTTCACAAACTTACGAGTTGTCGCAGGTGTACATCACTTTCCTGTGACGATCCCATTTTTTCCTTGTGTAAATTCCTCGATTGTCACAACCCCGAGGGGAAAACTTGTAACGACCGAGGCATAATTTTTTATCAAAAAATTCCTTTAAATCCCAGTCTAAAACATGAAAATGAATCTAATTACGGTAAAAGAACATAGGTAGGGATAGAGTGTTTACCTAGAGGAAGTGTGAAAGGCAATGGACCACTGAGTTTCCCAAAATCGGTCGCCCAATTTCCCAAGGTACGCAATGTTTGAAGTTTTTACCACTGTAAAAAACACAAGTGAATTGGTTTTTACCATAATGTCTCTTTTATAGCCTTTTTTTCAAAAATTTAGGGTTTTGGACTATATGCGTGTTTTTGCGAGGCAGATCTTATGCTTGCTTTTTCTTGTGCAATGACTGGTGTTTCAAGCATTGGCAATGATCAATGTATGAATTATATACTCAATCAATACTGAAAAAAATCCTTTTTGACTCAACTTTAAGCTCTTTTCTGACTCTTGAAACATGAAAAGATTATCGATCCCTTGTCATTTCAAACTCGTTAATGGTTACAAAACATCATGTCCCTAGTAAGTTTTCTACTTTTTCGGGCTGGAGGCACTATTTATGAAAACCACTCCTTGACTGAAATGGTAAAGTCGTTCTCTCAAGTATTGGTTTCTACCTTTTCGGGCTTGAGAGACACAAACATATGAAAAGGGCCCCTTTGGAGTTTTCTTTTCTCTGTCTTTTCCAAACTCTCTAAACATGAAAAATACTTTGAGTTTAACCTATCTTAGACTTGCTAAACCCTGATGACATTGGACTCATCGCGATGATGAGACCCAAGCTTCTCCTCCCTAGGGCTCGTTAAAATTTCACTAGGTTGGATTTTTCCAAAGGACAAACATATATTGCAAGCATATGTTATCCCCTTCAAGCTTGTGTTTCAAAAATAATTGGGGTACTCGCCAACAATGGTGGAGGAAAATTTGAAAATATTCTATTGATTACCTATGGCAGCTTGTCGCTCTTGAACATCGACACTTTTTTCTTCTCGCGGAGTTTGGGATATCCTGACTTCGTTATTGGCCTTCTGGGATTTGGGTTCTTCATTTTTCCTCATTCCATTCGATCCCTATTGTCTCCGCATGACCTCCAATCCCTTGGTACCAAAATGCTACCACATTCTAGTGTCGTGTCACTAATATATTCAAGAGCATAAACCTTCTGCAGTTTGTGCCCTTACATCCTCCTTCGATTCTTTGTTTCATCCATCTACGTCTTGTTCCTTTTTCTCGCGTCATTGATGTGGGAAACATTATGTCCCTCTTGCAATGGATCGTTTCCTGTCAACACCAACTCATTATCTAGGAAGTTGATCTAGAGACTCCCTCTAGGTACCTTGGAGCTTGCATGCCTCAATGGCAAGTTCTTCACATTCGACAACAAACTTGCATCATTGGTCTTTGATCGGGTGATTCCACAAGTGTTCAACTCTAGATCACTCTTCACACTTTGTGGATTGTACTAGCAGTACCTTGAGAACCATTAACATTACTGGTGGTCTCTCTCGTGCTTGTTAACGGTTCACATCATTGGCCAATAATCAAGTGATTTTCTACTATTCTTGACTTCAACACATTTATTCACATATTAGAAATTGTACAATGGATATGTCAAGATTCAAGACCCTAGGCTTAGATCACACAAGTCTAGGTTGGCTGGATTATTTATACATGACTCTTTTTATTTGATGGTTGCGACCATACCTGAGTCTTTCTAGAGGGCTGTGATCATACCTGTGTTTTCATATGGTATTTTAGAATGGATGGTTGTGTCCATACCATAGACCAGTTCTATTTGTCTTTTGGATGGCTATGCCCATACTTCGGCTAAATGTACTTCTTTCACTATCAGAGATATCAGTTATACTTGTGTTTGCAGGTTCTCTATGATGGTGTTTTGGTTCAGTTATGGTTTTGTAAAGCATTTCACCCCTCCCACTCTCTCGGCCTTCATGCTTTAGGGGGGAATCTGTTACACATTATTTTTTCACCAACCCTACATCCCCTGATCCCTGGTCAAGTCGGTCCCTGAATGGCATCTGCTCTGTGTCATACATTAAAATATGTGTCCACATCTTCCATATCACTCAAGAATATTAACCATGCTCTTTAATCCTAAAGTTGACCCTTTTTACCTATGTTTCAAGATTGTCGCAGGACATTAGTATCCTACCTACGATGATGGCTCCAAGTGAACAAGAACCTTGCGACACCATCACAAGAGTACACATGTTCTCAACAACGATTGGATTTTAGGGATCATCGTAGGTCATCAGTAACCTACCTTCGATGATATCCTAGAATTTATTAACGCCTTTCAACATCGTCTCCATGTCTCAGTGTTTGACCTATGATGACCCAAATATGGCAAATTAGTTCAAACATAATGCTTCTAGGTGGTTTTGGAGCTATTTGTTGGGTCAAGGAGGTTCACCTCTCCCCATTTGAGATGGTAGTTCTGCCTTCTGAGTAACCTCCCTTGAATATAAGCTTCCTCACCCATCATTTATGGAGGCTCCTCCTCTTATAAAAGCATCCTCCATGGCTATGAATAGCTAGTTCAGAGTTCTTAGAGTGCTAGTTGAGGTTTTGGTGTGCTAATTCTAAGCTTTTTGGATTGATAGCTTATATTTTGGATTGCCTTTCATGTTTTGGATTGAGAGCGTAAAATGGTTTTATAAGAAGGAAGCCTTGCTGTGATTGCCTTAGTTTCATACTTGTGCTTTTGGGTGAGAGAGAGAGTCATCAGTCTTTCTTGGAGACCTTTGAGAGTGAATGCTTATGGAGAGATACTGATCAGACCCTTCAAGGAAGCTTGTGATGGCAAGGCATGGTTGTAAGCTTTACTATTGTTCATATTGATACAATCAATGGTTATTTCCTATATCATGTATGAAATGTATGTTGATAGCATATGCTTCCTTGACTCTATAAGTAGATAGTTTGTTTTTGTGCTCTATTATGTGCTTTGTTTTTTTCTTATGTTGTCTCTGGTGCATCATTCATTAAGAATAAGAAAGCGATAGTTGAAGTGAAGCGACAAAGACTTCATCGAACACTGGTTTAAGTTAGGCCTCTTCAACGAGAACTATTTAAGGAATTAGTAATTGTCTTTGTCTTGCTATGACTAGACCCACTCTAGGGCTAGAGGGGTTGTCTCTGCCCATAGAGGGAACTTACCTGCATCACAGGACCACAACAACGAAGGCACAAAGGAGCACTGAAAAAGCTTATCATTTTTATCATTCATATGGGCATGAGGGACAGGGACGAGCATGGCCAACATTACCACTCATGTGCTAGCAAGTGAGGATGGAGAGAAGATGAAAATCGACCACCCTACAAATGACCCAGGGGCATCTTTTAGGAATCAACTCAATTACCAACCCACCTTTCACACTAAAAGGAAAGCTATCGCTTTTATCATTTGGATGGGCAAGAGGGACTAGGAGGAGCCAGGGAGCCACACCACAAAAACCCATACAACTCCAAGAACTTAGAGAGCAGAAGGGAAATTCTTCACATATGCCTCTTGGGACGAGCATGGCCAACATTACTGCTCATGTGCTATTGAGTGGGGATTGAGAGACAAATAAAATCAGACACCCTACAAATGATCCAAGGCCATTCATCAGGCAAACCCGAAAGAAACAACTCAATTACCAACACCTTTCACATGAAATGAAAAACTATCACTTGTATCATTTGGATGGGCATGAGAGACCAGGACAAGTTAGGGAGCCACACCACAACAACCCATACAACTCCAAGAACATAGAGAGCGAAACGGGAATTGTTCACATATGCCTCTTGGGACAAGAATGGCCAACATTACCGCTCATGTGCTACTGAGTGCAGATGGAGAGAAGATGAAAATTGACCACCCTATAAATGACCCAACACCATTCTTTAGGAAAACCCAAAAAAACAAGTCAATTACCAAACCACCTTTCACACGAAAAGAAAACCTATCACTTGTATCATTTGGATGGGCACGAGGGACCAGGACGAGCCAGGGAGCCACACCACAACCCATACAACTCCAAGAACTTAGAGAGAGGAAGGGGAATTGTTCACATATGCCTCCTGGGACACACATGGCCAACATTACCGCTCATGTGCTACCAAGTGGGGATGGAGAGAATATGAAAATTGACCACCCTACAAATGACCCAAGGCCATCCTTCAAGTAGACCTGAAAAAAAAACTCAATTATCAACCCACCTTTCACACGAAAATCCAACCGAGGGACCTAGACGAGCATGGCCAACATTACCGCTCAGATGCTACCAAGTGGGGATGGAGAGAAGATGAAAATTGGCCACCCTACAAATGACCCAAGGCCATCCTTTAGGAAGACCTAAAAAAACATCTCAATTACCAGCCCACTTTTCACACGAAAAGAAAACCTTTCCAGACTCGCCTGAACAAGTTTAAATAGGCACCCTCACACAACTCGACCTGTCATGCCCCTACCCTAGCGGTAGTATTCCAACCACACAAAAGGGGGTGTGGCACCACCACCTATTTTCTTTTCAATAATACTTACAAGTGTGGACTATGCCTAACATTCCATACTTAGTTTTGTTTTTCCTTTTCTAAGTATAACATTCATATACACAGTGGAAAACATTCAATTAGTTATCTTCATCATTATTACTATTCATGCATATGCACAATAGATAATTAATAGGAGGGGCAACTCCCCGAATATGAGTCTGCCCACAATGATAATAAAAATCTTTATAAAATACAATTATAGTCTTTGTGAGAGAACCCCAACTTCTCTTCAACAATTTCTCTCAAAATGTACAACTCGGCCTGCACCGTGCAACCTTTCCTAAACCACCATTCAGAACACCCATTGGCTCTTCCACGTATCTCATGTTCAAAAAACTCATTCACGAACCCATTCAGAAACCCATCATTCAGGAGTTCATTTAGAACCTTCATTTAGAAAACTGTTCAAGAAATCATTCAAGAATCCATTCGACACACTCATTTAGAACCTCCATTAAGAACTCATTCGATGCACTTCATTCAACCTTCATTTAGAACCCAGTCAACCTTCATTCAGCCTCCACTCAAAACTGTTGTGAACAATCGTTCATGAATTCTGTGTGAACAATCGCTCAGAAATGTCATTCGAACAATCGTTCAGGAATTCGATGTGGACAATCATTCAGGAATGTCATTCAAATAGTCGTTTAGGAATTTTGTGGAAACATTCGATCAAGAATTCCATTCAGAAATTCATTCAAGAATTCTCTGTGAATAGTTGTTTAGGAATTCTGTTCAGAAAGTTGTTCAGGAATTTCTTGCGAACAGTCATTCAAGAACTTCATTAAGAAAACTCGTCCGTTCAGAAACTCGTTCGAAAACTTGTTCGAATTCTCATTTAGAAACTTGTTCTGCTGGTCCTTTTCCCAATCGTTCAGATGCCCACTTTCTTCAACTTCCATTCCTTACTTTGTTTATGTGGTCAAGAGCCACCTGCACCTTCTCCACATCCACCCTCGGCTCACGCTCATGTTGAGATCGCACTTATTAAATTGAGAACTTGTTGTATTTTCCTCTCCATGCATTTGACTTATATGCTTCCGCATGATTATGTCATGGGTCCAACTACCCTAGCCGACCTGTAGTTCAGCCAACTGCATCCCCAACTCATGGCGGCTTGCCCATGTCGCCACCCCGCCGGGTCCACATGTGCGATATAAGTTCACCTTCACCAAGTTCGAACACTTAGCTGAATTTAAAATTTTCGACCTCTGTTGGCTCATTGTACTTGTGCCCCATGTGCCTTTAACTGACCTCCCCAGCTCATCACACTTCACCAACTCATCCAATAGTCGCAACCTTTCATTGCAACTGACTCGTCCGCTCACTGACTCGTCATACTATCGAATCGTCGCATGCCCATCTCGTCGTGTTTAATCGGGAGTGCACCCACCCAACTTGTCGCACATTGCAACAATGATTCATGGGCTTGACATACTCCCCCAATCTAAATGGTTGTTTTCCTTGACAACACCATCATATGACATCACAAAGTGTCACTAGCTCCAACATCCAAAATGTCCATGCTACCTGCCTCTACTCTGTCATCACACAAACCATCAAGGTTCATGTCTCCACGAATTAGAAAGTCTCCTCAATCCATGATCATCAACCAAATCCGTTGTAATTTCCACATCCTGCCCCAAAGTGGAAGGTTGGTTCATCTAACTAAAGCTACATTCTCACTCCAACACATTGTGTCAACCCCATAATGTATCATCATCATGTGAACTACTGCCATGATACTCCAACATATGTCAGTACACTGTCAACCCTGATGACTCGAACTAGTTGGGTAGCTGATCCAATTGTCCCATCCAAACCATGAGAATGCACCTCCTCATGCCATCAGCAGGCATTTCTCTCAACATCCTGTCACAACATCAAATCGATCAAGAATCCATCTCCATCAAAATAAGCCATGCCTAGGACCATGGAGTAACCTCCATCTCATCTGCAACATGCTATTCATGATGTTTGTGTCAATGTGCTACAAATCAGCTGCATTATCCCAACATCATCATCCATATGTGTAAAATCAATATCCTCAAAATGAAGAGATCCTCTCATCAAATCAACTCTCGATGTGCCACATCCAGGTCCATGAAGCAACCCTCATCATAACTGTAATGTGCCATCCCTCAAGTCTGCCAAAGAAACAAGTATACACTGGTATCATCTCCCATGTGCTACCCATGGTCAGAAATCAATCAGCGCCCATGTACCAAAAGTGGTTAAGTCTTAGCTCAAACCATGTTGAAGTGTTTCCACCAAGGCATCATCATCGCTGCAACTCCATCACTCCAAAGTGTCTCATATCGATCCTCAACATCAAGACACTCTCTCTAGCACACCCATAAATATACTCAAAAATATGCACCACATACTGCATCAAAGTTCTTGACTTCAACTCTTCAATGCATCAGATCCTCCAAGTCCATCATAATATGAAGTCCCTAAAAGTTACAATCTCATGTCACCATGAGCTCCATGAGT
Source organism: Pinus taeda (assembly GCA_000404065.3). Lineage (NCBI taxonomy): Eukaryota > Viridiplantae > Streptophyta > Pinopsida > Pinales > Pinaceae > Pinus > Pinus taeda. The sequence goes on from APFE030845751.1 coordinate 100,876, forward strand.
CATATCCAATCAACATCCTAGCAACCATACATGTCTCAGGCCCCAAAGGTCTCTGCAAGATGCCTCACCTCTCGATGTAGTAGGAATGCTCCATAGTCTACTCATAACTCCACCAAGTCCATGGCTTTTTTGTACCCAAGTGCATAATATACCCATTGGCTCATAAGTAAATTGTCTCCATATCACATCAGCAAATACATCTTCACAACATTCTTGCCTTCACACCCCTCATTGGATGCCCATAAGTGACACATCTACAAGTGCTCATGCATAAGACTCCCATGATCCATCTCTCCAACTCGATGTCCATGACTCAAGTTTTTGACAATGTAGACCCATCACAACATCAATCATCCTCATCCAAGCCTCAACCAGGTCTAGTGCCCATAGTCACCTAAACCATATACCTCATCAATTCATATGAGTCCCTTCCATCATAGCTCCCCCACTAAAGGTTCCACCAAGACTTCCTCTTGGTCTCAGCTATGAGAAGTCCACTGAAGCATATTCAAACTTAAGTGTGTTCCCTCTCTCCAATATGTCCATGAGTCATATGGGGCACTTAGCCAATTCTGCATATGGCTAAAGCATGACCCATTCCTTTGCAATGATCATCACGATCGTCCCTTGTCACGGGCATTTTCACCTCCTGCCATAAGGTCACAAAAAACCCCAACAAGCTTTGCAACATTCAATGGTCCTTGTTTCTCCATACAAGGTCTCATCATAAGATCTTCCATCTCATCGACAAACTGATGTTTCCATCCCTGCATATGGGCAATCTACCAAAAGCTCCAATGAAACACAAGTAAGAATAGGAATAATTACTTCATCATGAGGCTCCTCCATGTGAGTTTCCTCATTAACCAATGTCTTCATAATGTACAATCCTGGTCCAACTTGATCAATTTCAAGTTCCTCCTTGTTATCGGGAAATCTAGTGTCCACTCGAAGCTGTTAGTCCCACTGAGACGGGTAGCTATCTTGGAAACAAACAAACCAAAACTACTTTCGCTTTCCTTTATGAGAAGTATATAAGAGGGGAACAAAGGACACCAACCTCAATCTTGCGCTTGGTTCCTTGCTTGGTTCCTCTCTCTTCTGGCAGATCTCTGCAACTCCTTCTTCACTTACCCAGCTTCGAAGAGCACCTGTGGAATCAAAGCAGCATAATACTATTGAAGAACAAAGATCTACAATCATAAAAAATATAGGACCAGATATATATTGACCACACAAATGCAATATATCATCAAACATACAAGAATGTGGAGGAAAACTTGAATAACTTTATTAATATCAAGAATACCAAAGAGGATTACAAGCCATTGTTCTAACCCAGCATCATCCTCCTAGCATGAAATCCCTTCTTCACCTCATGAAAAGCTTAGATCACCCAACACTATGATATTGCACCAGGAAACCAATAACACTTCCTTACAAGATACCATATTCCAGCCTTTGGATCTATGTGATGAGGGATCCATATATAGATGTTTGCAAGGGGGTGAGTCAGCTTCTGGGATTTTGACTAGTGTCCTCTCTCTGATAGTTATTGATTCCACTTGGAGATTGATGATCTCTTGCTCATCCTTGGGTGAATTCAGAGAGGAAAGTGTCACAGGAGAAGTTTCTGGAAGATTCCATGATCATCCACCTTGCAAACTGTCTCTACCATTTGTCTACTCTCGCCCATCACAACTTACAGAAGGGATTTCTAGTATGCGTCACACTTTTTACACTGAGTAGGTGAGATGCATCGCAACCTCCACACTGAGCAGTCTGTATGGTCCAGTTTTGACCAGTTCTGAGCAATTTTCCATGGAGAACTTCTGGGAGATGATGTAATCAGCTAACCTTATTCCTTTAGGGTGTGAAGCAACACTTTTAGGGACTTAGAAGCCCTTGTTTTATGGACATGTATGATTGGGGTTGCAGTGCCCAAAAATTTCTATAACAGTTGCCCCCTAAAGCATGAGGTCATTAATCTTTTGATGTCAGGTGAAATGCTTTATCATGAGGATCTAAAGTTTTTTTGAGCTGGAAGGTGACCTCTAATAAGGTACAATACAATACATTATCTTCATAATATTTTGAAGATCTAGCTGAGGCGGGCATTCCCATGCTCAACTTTATAAATTCATTTCCATGTACATAGGACAGACAACCGTCTGTGTAGTAGACTGATGATTCAGACGAAGTCACCATCCTTTGATTTGGATGATCATCTATTCAGCAATGATGTACATTTGATGCCTTTATTTCCCTGAATATATAGCAGCCTGGATGGATGAAACTAGATACAGGGTCTTCAAACTCATTCAATCTTCACCCAGAGTACAATTCGATCCATGTGAAAGATGTTCTGGAGTCGAACATGGAAATACATCACCTGATTACCACGCAATCATGTAAAATATTAACAGCTGCGAGAGGAATCATCGATAATGATGATGACCCTCAAGGTACGACAGTGAAATTCAAATGGTGTGAAAATGGGACTTGGCGTTGAACACCACATAAAATCTTTCGGTCGAAGGCCATTGATGTAAACCTATCACCGGAAGTGAGAAACTTGACATTGAGGCATGCAAGCTTCAAAGTACTGAAAGGATTGTTATTAGGTCGACTTCTTGGATAATGAGCTGATGTCGACAAGAAGTGACCTATCGTAGGAGGGCCTTAATGAATCCAACATCTACGACATGGAATGGAGCAAATTATTTTGGAGGTGAAAACGATCGATGATACAGGGTTCAGGGTGGCGGTCATGAAAGAATGGAGCGTAAATATATTGCAGCAGATAAGACACAGGTGAATTCTCTGAGAGACTTCTCTTGAACATACCAGTGACACTGAAATGGACTGGTAGCCTTAACCCCAAATATGGATGGTACAACGGACCAATGGTAATATGACCGGTGAATGGAATAACCCAACTCGACTCGGACGTGGAGTGAAAGTGTCATGTTCAAGAGAAACTTGCTACCAATAAAGTTTCTTCAAGTTTTCTTCCCAATTTTCCCCAGTCATTGCGAACCAGTACCTCTTTATTTTTATCAAGCTTGAGGAGGATAACATATGCTTGTTTTATAATTCGCCCTTCGGGCAAACCCTTCGCTATGTTTTAACGAGCCTAGCGATAGTGAAACTCGTTCTCATCTATGGACAAGTTTGTCGCTATTGATTTTAACGAGTTTAACGACAATGGTAACTCGGTCCTTTTTCAATTTTAAAGAGTCTAAAAAGGGACAAAAAGGGAATTCCAATAATCCTTTTTCTTCATATAATCCCTTAAGTCCGAAAAAGTATAAAATAATATGAAAGGGATGAATTTTCGATAATTTTAATGAGCCGAACAAGACAAGCGCTCGATCTTTTTGTGTAATAATCCCTCAGGTCCAAAAAGATTAAATTCTAGAGGAGGGATAACACTTCTGGTAGCTTTAACGAGTTGGAGAGGCCAATCGCTCGACAATCTTTTCATATTTTACAAGTCAGATGAAAAGAGCTTAAAGGAGACTCATTTTTTGAGGAACGAGTGATAATTTTAGATAGCAGCTGATTCTAGGTAAGGTTTGGAATTTTCCAATCATGGTAGTGTCACAAGGCTGGCTAACAGAATCACTCATCACAAATTTTCCTCAAAAAGGGTAAACAATCAAATGGAGGCATATGATCAGCCAAAACAGAGTGGAGGTGATGATGAGAACACGACCAAGGCTCAAAAGCTGATTATAATGCGTTCACAATGGTTATTTACTGGAGATTGGTTCATTTTTTAATGAGCTTAAAATCTGGGCGAAACATTTTCTCGTTGCTTAGGTTTAATTTTTAACGAGCTTTAACTTCACGTAAAAACTGCTCATGGCAGGTTTATTTTTTTAACGAGCTTGAACCCTGCGGTAACACTGCTCATGGCCCGATTTATTTTTTAACGAGCTTGAACCCTGCAGTAACATTTCTTGTGGTCTGGTTTATTTTTTAATGAGCTTGAACCATGCAACAACATATTCTTAGATTCAGTTTCATGTTTACACAAGCTTGAAACAAAAAACTATGCTTGTTATAAGTTCGCATGCCCCCAGCATAATAATGCAAATCGAGGTGCATGCCCCCAAGCTTCATTACATTCAACGCAGTGGTTGGAATGAAGGTTTATCTCCGAGATCTTTGAAAGAATCGACTTGGAAAGGGAGCTGTTTAATTTTTTAATGAGGTTGACACAATAAAAGAAATATCCTCATAATCCACAGTATTTATAGTATTTGATAGAAAATAAAAAACTGAAGGATGATTAAGGTTGCTGGAATAGTCTTCGTGGTAATCTGGAAGATGGGAATGATGGTGGTAATCTTCCCATGGTACCCTGTCAATCATCATTGACTGAACAATTCCTTCATTTGTAGAATGTACTTGCGACCAAGGATCTGAAGGGGTGCCATATTACTTAGACCTATCTATCCACACGCTTGATGAGCATTCATTCGGGTTTGCCTCCCATGCCGAAAACATTGATTGCTACAATATTTCTATTGGTCTTGGAGGCAATACCTGGAGATGATCCAAGTTAACATCGTTTTCGAATATCTTTTGAATAGAAGATATCATATTGTAGGTTCCCACCATTGCTACTTCCGCCAAATTGTTTGGAGGTGGTAGGGCAAAAGTCCCCATTAATGTGGGGTCTTTTAGTAGGCCTACTTTAATATTTTGAAGCAAATGAGGGCTTCCATGGATCATCAGAATGCTTCCTGTAACTTGTGAATTGTTGGGGAGAAAATTTTGTTGGTCGATGACCGTAATTCCTCATTGGAAGGGAAATCCAACCTTCCTGAAGTACGTCGACACAACGACAACCATAGCATATATCCAGGGCCTTCCTAGTAGGATGTTGTAATCAAGGTTTTTGTCGATAACTTCAACATCAATTTCTATTATTTTTCCCCCCAGTTCGACTTGCAAGTTACTCAATATCCCATATGGGGTGTATTTTTATCCATCAAATGCTTTTAATGTCATCAACGATCTCGACAAGGGTGGAGACCCTAAAGTTTTCCATCAACTCATCTACATAATACATGTAGATGCCCCCTCATCAATAATTGTTTGATGAATAGTTTTGTTGAGTACTTTCACTTGAATAAGGAAAGCTAGTTGAGCTGGTAACTAAGGGTCATATCCTTTGTGATTAAAGGACACAAGATTGGAATCCGTTGGGTCAATCCCACCTATTGCTAATAATAAATCTTGCTTTTGGGAGGGGAAATTTTACAGTACCTCAAGTGTCGACATAGTGAACGAAGATTGGGCCAGATCCTCCACTATATTATAATGTTGTGCCTATTTGGCATGAGGATTAAACGTCGATTTGTGTACTACTCCCTTTGGCAGTTTTATCGTTAGTTCAGGAGTGATGGGTGGCACAACTTCAGTTGAAGTTGTTTTTGAACTACTAGGTTGATCATTATCCTTGGTATTCGACATCTGTGGATTCCCGTAATCTTTATTCCTTGTCAATAGCAAAGCATCATTTAGCTGCTTCGAAATAGACAACATTAGCATTTGGGATGGGGAAGCATTGTCACTAGCAACCAGATTTGTTCCTGGGTTCGGAAATGGATCAGTCAATACTGTCGAGGTTTTTGATTTCTTGAAGAATTTTCTAAGCTCAGCTTTATATGGACGATCTTTCTTCCAATGATCCTCATCACATATAAAGCATGGATGACTTGGTTTCCTATCTCCATAAGGTTTTGCAAAATATTTTTCAGGAGACGACTCCTCCTGTTTCTTCTTCTTCCCTTTCTTTTTCTTCTTGCTTCCTAGTTGTTTGGGTTCTTTGCCTTTGTCAGTCGACACAACATTTACTTCCGAGGCAAGAAGTTCTTCATTTTCATTTTGACTTGAAACCGTACGGGCCTTATTTGATGTAGCCTTTATGGTTTTCATGCTAGTCATACCTATCACGCCATTGCCAGCATGAGAGTCTTTTTTTGATTTAGGAGGGGGAGGAATGGAAAATTCCGGTCTAGGAGCATCAGGGATTTTATCATAGAGCGTGCCAGACTGAGTATAGATCAAGTCTAGATATTGTGCACAAGCAATAACTTGCTCTTCAGTGACGACTCCTCCCTTTGCCACATCTTCTGTAATAGAAGGTAACAATGACTTAATAAACTATTCAGCCAACAACTGATCAAGAACATATGTTTTTACCATTCTACGATGACGTTGCCACTCATGAATATAATCGGATATGTGAGTGGTCGTTGTTTGTTTGAAATTGGTTAGAAGCTCTGTTCCCATTTCGTACCTTATGGGTAACTGAAAACGGGTTGAAAGGTTGTGGCTAGGATACTGAAGTTATTAAACGAAGCTCTAGGCAATTCGATATACCATTTTGCTATCAGACCAGTTAACATTTGCTGAAAAAGGTGAAGCTTGATCGAATCATCATTGAAAGTGTTGGATGAACACCATAGATGAAAGGTCATCACATGATTCGATGGGTCTTTACCTAGATTTCCATTAAATTTAGGAATATCTGACAGAAGTTTATGTGGAATCGCTGGCCACCAAGGGGCGTAAGCAATTGGATTGTTCGTTAGTTGATTTAGATCCGGTAACTCTAAAGTCGCCACGAAAGGCAACTGTTGATTTAGGCTTGGCGAAGCATACCCAGGATAAGATGGAATTTCCTGAGCAGTTGGCCTTTGCATACCAGCATAATGCATTTGATGCTTGTAACTTTGGTAAGGTTGATGGGCATGACCATTATGATATGATTGATGTTGATAGTTTTGAATATACGACTTCCCATTACTTGCAAAGACTTGTTGTTCAGATCCTTGGTAAGTTTGTTGGAATTGCGGTTGTTGGTAGTGTACCAGCAATGGTTGTCAAGCCATCAGCTGTTGCCTAGTACTGACTATTTGACCAAGATGGGGGGTAATGGTCCTCATTTGAACCTAGGTCATTCCACTAGTCGGTGATTATGGTTGTGTCACAGGGACAAGAGGTTGTTGTATTACGACTTGAGAAACCTGAGCTTGGCATACAACAGGCAATGCTTGTACTTGCGACAGCATCATAATAGTTGGTATAGTGGGGATATTTGACACAAGTAAACTTTGTTGCATCGAGTATACAACTCTTGGTTGTTGAGGCAGTATTGGCACCCAACTGCTAGATGTAATTCCAGCATACCCTAAATTCTGTTGTGAACTCTCATATGGTTGTTCTCCTAGGGGAGACAATGAAATGGTATACTGCCCTCCATACGGCGGTAACCCAGTGCTCAAAGGAACGATTTTCCTTTGGGGACCGGATTGCTCAAACTGACACTGCGAAGGATCAATTTGTTGAGACTCAACATAAGAGATTCCAGATATTATTCCAGATGAACAAATAGGAACAATCCATACTGTCGAAATAGCCCATGGATGGACTCCATCCAGCGATTGAGATCTAGTTGGGATAGATGGTACGCCGGCGAACATTGTCAGAGTAGCAACAGGAAGTTCTGTTGGTTCTGTGTTAGATGACACAGTCCTAGATGTCGATGATTGTTCAGAAATATTTAGTCTATCCAAAATATTCCTTAGTGATTCTTCAGGAACTTCCGATGGCGGGAGACTAACTTCTGATGAAGAAGGATATAAGGCAATCCCAGATCCAAATTGTGATGGAGCGTTAGATGGAGGATCTTCCATAATCTCTTCTATGGCAATCAATCCAGGCGGAAGAGGCAGACCGTCAAGTTCGTAAAATATTTTTGGTCCTGGAGAAGGTATAGGTTCTGCAGCATCTGATGTTTGGGGAGTAACACCTTCTAAATCAGCTGTAGATGGAGTCGGTTCAGGAATAGAAGTGTTTACCATCACACTAGGATCAGTTGTAATGTCCTTTTGTGGCTGCGGAATTTCTTCTATAGAGGCAGGGATACCAGAAATGTTCGGAGTAACCAGAGTCTCTGAGGATGTCGGAGTACTTGCTCCAACCAAACTATGGGACTTTGATCCGATCAAACGAGTTTGCTTTGTCCATAATAGTTTCATCTCTGGAGTCAATGACGGTTGACTCGTAAGCCTCTGCGAATGATGGGGTTTTGATTGACTTTCTTCCACGATTTCAGATTACTCAATTAACTCAAAATAAAAGGGGAAAATGATTCATAATTAAAATAATTTTAGATTCTTTGACACAACTTGTTTTTTCAATTTTGAAGAATCGAGAAAAAAACAAAAAGATGACTCTAGTCGCCTTCGATTTTTAATGAGCCTGGAGTGACAAGTGCTCAGATGGACCCTTTCCTTTAAGGAGTGTGAAAAGGAACGAAAGAGACTACTCTGGAAGTCTATATAGATGGATTACCAAACCAATTGTAAAACTGCAGAATACTTTTTACGTTATGGCAGTCATTCTTCCTGAATGCTGTGTTCAGTGCATTGTGATCGATAGGGTGGCAAACACGACTTCCTAAGGCTAAAGGTTATAGCCTATTGTGGTCTCCCAATATATACTCGATGGTATGTGGGAGCACAAGTTCGTACTAGCACTTGTCTTCTCAAAGAGGAGGAATCACCCAACCAGCAATGAAAGCAATAGTTACCAGGCTTTACGATGCCGGAATATGTCTCTAGCCTAGACTTATAAGTGTTGTGCGTTAGGTTCCAAAGTGTTTTTATGTTCATTAAATTTATTTTACAGTTGATCTTGCTTAAGAAATTTGCCTTTCAGGTTCACCGTACGATGTAGATATATAATTTCTAAAATGCAATCTAAGATGATAAACAATCGTTTAATCTTCTTTTTGCAATGAAAATCCTAGCTACTAAGGAAAGAGAAATGAGATTCTTTCAACATAGAGCACAAAGCACACACTAGATGCACTGTCCTAAATCAAATCAACAAGCAGTCTAAATGAAAATGCACATGCATGTATTTGTTTTCCGCTTTCTTAATGTGTGAATGATAAAAAGAATGCTGACTACAAATCTGAATTATCTTTTCAAAGCGACAGTACTAACAAATTTCTCTTCAAAATGAAAGGAAGATAATGACGAAACTTTGCGATTTCAATTTGAAAATTGTTTTTGGCACTTGAAAAGCTACTAATTCAAATCAAATACAAGATTAACAATATAATTGACCATCAAGAACAATAGGATTATTTTCTACGACTGAAAATGACACTTGCGACACTTCCAAATCAAGAAACGACAGTTCGATTATGCTACTTCTTTGTAAAAGAGAATTGAAAATGGCGCACAATACACAAAAACATTCACAGTTCTTTGCAAAATGGAGGCGGAATGACAGAAAGGAAGGGGGTTTCCATAGTGGTATACTGATCATGGACAGCAAAACTCCTTAATAGAGCTGAAGAGAGTGAAGAAAAACCAAAGTCTGAAGGCAAAATTAACCTTATCTGATCATCGCACCTGTTACACAGGGAAACAGGGATGCATCCCACCTACTACACATGGGAGGTGCGATGCATCCAGGTTTCCTTGAAGAGAGGGTGTGATGGTACCAGGATGAGACTTTAACTTGGTTCTTGATCACAGTTTGCAGCTCAGTTCAGCAATTTAGGCTGAGCGAGTGATGTTCATTAAATATAAATCATAGGGGTTGATCTAATGAGGCTACTAGAGCCACCACCAAGACAATTAGAATGTTTTCAAATCGATTGTTCAGTTTATAAACAAAACTCGGAGATAGACTGAAGCAACATTGATCTACTTTCCACTTGCATAGCAAATGCAGTTCGAAGGCTAGCTGGCTTGACTTCAGGCTCCCTCAGTAAGTTTATAAAACAATCAAATATAAACAATAAAACAAGCTATTCGCTCCCCAGTGGAGTCACCATTTTGTTATCGGGAAATCTAGTGTCCAATCAGAGCTGTTAGTCCCACTAAGATGGGTAGCTATCTTAGAAACAAACAAACCAAAACTACTTTCGCTTTTCTTTATGAGAAGTAGATAAGAGGGGAACAAAGGTTCCTTGCTTGGTTCTGTTATCACTCAGGTTGTCCCTAGGCTCCTGTTTAGGGATACAGCCAAGGTAACCACAAATCAATCTTTGGATTGCAGGTTCTAGCCCACCTGCAATCAGAGAGGGCTCTCTCTTAATGATTCAACTTTGTTGATGATTTTAGGCTAGCTTTTGGCTCAGGCATTTTTTGTTTGTGTTTGGATGGAAGGTAGGAATCGCAAGCAAAGAGGCAAGGTAAGGTGTGATAAGTTTCAAACCATTGGGCATGGAGTCATGGATTAAGGCTTGCTATTTGCGTTTTCTTGGTCACAGGAGGATTAAGGAGTGAGATAGCCACACATGATACAATTATCAATCTACTGAAAGGATGGAATGAAGCTCAGAGATGAAAGGCAAAGGAGAATCATTTCATCATACTGAAAAATAGGAGAAGTGGATGAATGGTTGTCTAGGAGCAGCTAAGAATTCCTAAACTCTCATTCATATGTGAAAGAAACAGCGTAAACAAGATCATTTAAGTATACATGCTCATAACTATTTCTGATGAAAACATGAAAAAATGCAGAAATTGAACTTAAGGTGTAGTTAAACAAATCTTAAGCTATTCTTCTTTTCTTCACTTTAGATGGCGGAACGGTGGTAAACAAACATGAAAATTAACAGAGTTGAGAAACACTTATTGAACCATGTAAAAGCACAGGAATTCCGTAATCACTCCTCAACCCATTAAACACATCAAGCAGTTTCAAAATCCATGCTTTCAACAGTCTTTGATTATAGAAAGTATGACAGTTACAGTGCGGGTCTCTGCTTGAAGAAAATGTCGAGAAAAAGACTAAGCAATTTCCTCGACTCACTAACCAACCAACCAACTCCTCATTACATATTTCAAGGTGGTATATATAAGAAAAATATCCGAAAGTCATTCATTACAATTGACCTAAACAGGTCTGCTGAAGAGCTTTTCTAAAACCTAAGTGTTGCTGGAATTAAATGCAGGTAAGTCTTTTGGGCTGTGCTAGAGGCAATTGAATCGAAAGGAGTGCAATATGGCCCTTGGAGGCTCGATGCGGTGCTGTTGGAGTAACTGTGCTTCGGGATCTGTAGTTCTGTTCTGGTGCGAGTTAAATGTGCAATAGTTATGATTTGAGGGTTTTTGAGTGGCTTCGCCCTCTTTCCTTGACTTTGCTGGAAGGTATTAAATGTTCTCCTGCTTTGGGCTGCTGCTTAAGATTTTCGCTGATACTCTTTGCCGCTACATTGATGGCTTCCGCCGCCTGCTGATACTCTTTGACACGCTTGTTCCCTGATGATTTGATTTGATACACTTTAATCTTTGTCATTGGTCCTTTGCTGTCTTTAAACCGGATTAATTTGGCAAAATCGGGCGATTTCGGGCTTTTTCGGCGCAAAATGGGACAAGGAATAAAAATATTCCCCAAAGATTCCCCGAAACGGCCTATTTCCCGTAGCGATGCGCTTCGCGCTAATCGCGCATCAAAAACTGCCTCTGTTTCTTGTTCTGGAGCTCCGAAGTGCGATTTTTCTTCCTGTGCGAATTTTTGGTTTCTTAGCTGCTGATGTCAGCAGTACGGCGGATGACGTCAGCGGTGGGTCCTAGTACAGATGTGACATGGTGGGGTGCTGATACTTGAAGGCGATGCGATGAACTCCTCCGATGCGATCGCAATATCGCATCGGCGGGGAACGGGAAGGTATTTTAGTTGGACATTTGGCGCTTGCGACTGCCGATTGCCGATATCGCGATATCGCGTCGGGTAACGACGGATGGGGCATAACTTATATGGTGAGAATATTGCGATCTTGCGATGCAAGCTGGCTTACTAGGGTCTGTGGAGTGTTAAGGAAGTCGGCAAGGGGTTTATTTCGGTCGGAAGGAGTGAGTAAGTGGGTCTGAAAGGCTTTTGAGGCTTCGGAAGGAGTCCGAAATCCTGAAAAGGGATTTTATACTCTGGAAGGAGTCCATTGTATTTGGAAGATGGTTTGAAGGGGCAGCATGAGGGTTCTTACTAAGTTTCAGGTAAATTGAGCAATTCCCCAGGGTACTTATGGTTATTTTTCAACCAGGGGGAGGGATATTTACATAGGGGATGATTTACATAATTTTAGTAGGGGGATGGGAAAATATAGGGATATAAAGAATAATGTCAGTAGTTAATATGGAGATGGTAAGAAAGCGCTAAGTTCGGGAGATCTTAGGCTGCATTGAGGGGACAGAACCTTATAGAGAGAGTATGGAATATCTTTGAGCAAAGCAGATCTTCACCCAAGCTAATGATATGAAAATGATGGAACTTAAGAGGTATCAAGCAGATCTTGACCTCTTTTGGGGAAGTTAGTTAATGATTGGGGGAGATGGAGAAAGGGAGTTAGTTATACCTGTTTTTGAGCTTCTCGCATAGAACTTCCTGGTGATTGTGTCCTGAGTAAAGATGACACCTGGAAACCTGGAACTGATCAGCAATCAATATTCAGCAACCTCAAAACTACCTACCCAGCCTACTTACCTAACATTTTATCTTCTTTTGGTTTGGGTGCACTTAGACTTGCAATCCCATCATTTCAATTTTTCATTTTCATGCTTTCCTATCTACAGACTACCCTTATTTCATCCGAGGGCCCAGATAAAGCTGTTGGGCTCCTTTGATTCTCTACCTATCTAAGAATCTGCCAAGATTAAGCTGTTTGGACAGATTTACATTCTCTATATTCTAAAACAGGAAATTTAAACCTAGGGAGACCAAGATTAAACTGTTTGGACCTCCCTTTAACTGAAAAATAGCAATACCGGGATAACTTTACAAAATTTGAAGGCAATTAAATGAACTTGAGTAGCCTTCTCTCTTGGAGACTGCTAAGCAAATATGGAGCATTGCAGCATGCAAAGTATGACATATTTGGCCTGTAAAAATGTCAATCATGAAATATGAGTAACCTGCTGCAGCAGGAGGCTAACAGTGGCTCCACTTGGGGATGGTTTCTCCTTGTGAGAAGCCAAGAACAGCAGGTTAGATTTCCTTGTATCTTTAGTTGTTGCTGTTTTCTGCAAAATTCTCTTTGCCAGCTGCCTTATTAATCCTACCTTCCTACCCTAACCAGCACTTACTTTGCTGTCAGGTGAAATCGAATAGCCAGTGCAGCCACTTAAGAAATTAAAAAAAGAGATGACCTCGCTGACTGATTGTTAATGAACTTGGAAGCACTATTCGGTCATGTGCCCCCATAATCAAAATGGTGGCATAGAAAGGCTGTTGCTGATGTATTTGGTCTTCACCGAGAAAGCACGCTAAAGAACTTGAGTTAAGAAGAAGTTCCATGTAGTCTAAAATAGGATCAATAAAAACATTATGTGGGATAGTTTCTTTTGGGCCTTCTTGGTCGGATGGAACAACTGCATCCTTGGTAATAAGCCCTGCAACTAATCCTTCTGTCTTTGCCTTGAAAACATAATTATCCTCAATCTGTAAGTCAGAAGGTAGTACCATTTCCTCATGGCTTGGGGAAGGAAGACTTCAGAAGAGTTCTTGGCCTTCTTGGTCAGATGGAACAGTTGCATCCTCGGTAATAAGCCCCACAACTAATCCTTCTGTCTTTGCCTTGAAAACATAATTATCCTCAATCTGTAAGTCAAAAGGTAGTACCATTTCCCCATGGCTTGGGGAAGGAAGACTTCGAAAGAGTTCTTGGCCTTCTTGGTCAGATGGAACAACTGCATCCTCGGTAATAAGCCCCGCAACTAATCCTTCTGCCTTTGCCTTGGAAACAAAATTATACTCAATCTGTAAGTCAGAAGGTAGCACTATTTCCCTCTGACTTGGGGGAGGGAGATTTTGGAAAAATTCTTTAGGGTCGCAGAAACTATATGACTGAATTTGAGATTCCAAGAGTTCAATTTCATTTTCATATCTTTCAACCACTAACTCCAGAAAAAGTTTATTTGGGCATCTTGTTGTTTTTAACAACACCAATCTGAAAAATTCTTCATTAAGCTCAAGTTCTGATAAAATTTCCCTGAATTCGTCTAAAGCTTTATCAAATGAAAGATCTTCCACGAACCCGGTCATTCTATCTTACTGTTAATGCTTTGGAATATGGACTATTTGGCTATAAAATTGGTTTGTTCCTCAGTGGAGCCTTGATTGAGAATGAAGTGGAGTCGCCAGGTGGATGCCTTAACTTTGAAGTGCCTAATCTCTCTCCACCATCAAAGATCAGAACTAAACATGAAAGCTCTGAAGAAAAGGAGCACTTTCTCCAGAAAGCGGGGTTTATAGTAATGAACAAAATGATTTAAGTCCCCAGCGGAGTCGCCATTATGTTATCACTCAGGTTGTCCCTAGGCTCCTGTTTAGGGATACGGCTGAGGTAACCACAAACCAATCTTTGGATTTCAGGTTCTAGCCCACCTGCAATCAGAGAGGGCTCTCTCTTAATGATTCAACTTTGTTGATGATTTTAGGATAGCTTTTGGCTCAGGGGTTTTTTGTTTTTGTTTGGATGGAAGGTAGAAATCTCAAGCAAAGAGGCAAGGTAAGGTGTGATAAGTTTCAAACCATTGGGCATGGAGTCATGGATTAAGGCTTGCTATTTGCGTTTTCTTGGTCACAGGAGGATTAAGGAGCGAGATAGCCACACATGATAAAATTATCAATCTACTGAAAGGATGGAATGAAGCTCAGAGATGAAAGGCAAAGGAGAATCATTTCATCATACTGAAAAAGAGGAGAAGTGGATGAATGGTTGTCTAGGAGCAGCAAAGAATTCCTAAACTCTCATTCATATGTGAAAGAAACAGCGTAAACAAGATCATTTAAGTATACATTCTCATAACTATTTCTGATGAAATCATGAAAAAATGCAGAAATAGAACTTAAGGTGTAGTTAAACAAATCTTAAGCTATTCTTCTTTTCTGCACTTTAGATGGCGGAACGGTGGTAAACAAACATGAAAATTAACAGAGTTGAGAAACACTTATTGAACCATGTAGAAGCATAGGAATTCAGTAATCACTCCTCGGCCCATTAAACACATAAAGCAGTTTCGAAATCCATGCTTTCAACAGTTTTTTATTATAGAAAGTATGACAGTTACAGTGCGGGTCTCTGCTTGAAGAAAATGTCGAGAAAAAGACTAAGCAATTTCCTCGACTCACTAACCAACCAACGAACCCCTCATTACTTCTTTCAGGGTGGTATATATAAGCAAAATATCATAAATTCATTCATTACAATTGACCTAAACAGGTTTTCTAAAGAGCGTTTCTAAAACCTAAGTGTTGCTGGAATTAAATGCAGGTAAGTCTTTTGGGCTGCGCTAGAGGCTGCTGAATCGAAAGGAGTGCAATATGGCGCTTGGAGGCTCGATGCGGTGCTGCTAGAGTAACTATGCTTCGGGATCTGTAGTTCTTTTCCGGTGCGAGTTAAATGTGCAATAGTTATGATTTGAGGGTTTTTGAGTGGCTTCACCCTCTTTCCTTGACTTTGCTGGAAGGTATTAAATGTTCTCCTGCTTTGGGCCGCTGCTTAAGATTTTCGCTGATACTCTTTGCCGCTACATTGATGGCTTCTGCCGCATGATGATACTCTTTGACATGCTTGTTCCCTGATGATTTGATCTGATACACTTTAATCTCTGTCATTGGTCCTTTGCTGTCTTTAAACCGAATTAATTTGGCAAAATCGGGCGATTTCGGGCTTTTTCGGCACAAAACAGGCCAAGGAATCAAAAGATTCCCCAAAGATTCCCCGAAACGGCCTATTTCCCGTAGCAATGCGCTTCGCACTAATCGCGCATCGAAAACTGCCTCTGTTTCTTGTTCTGGAGCTCTGAAGTGCGATTTTTCTTCCTGTGAGAATTTTTGGTTTCTTGGCTACTGACGTCAGCATGACGTCAGCAGTACGATGGATGACGTCAGCGGTGGGTCCTGGTATAGATGTGACATGGTGGGGTGCTGATACTTGAAGGCGATGCGATGAACTTCTCCGATGCAATCGCAATATCGCATCAGCGGGGAACGGGAAGGTATTTTAGTTGGACATTTGGCGCTTGCGACTGCCGATCGCCGATATCGCGTCGGGTAACGATGGATGGGGTATAACTTATATGGTGAGAATATTGCGATCTTGCGATGCGATCTGGCTTACTAGGGTCTACGGAGTGTTAAGGAAGTCGGCAAGGGGTTTATTTCGGTCGGAAGGAGTGAGTAAGTGGGTCTGAAAGGCTTTTAAGGCTTCGGAAGGAGTCTGAAATCCTGAAAAGGGATTTTATACTCTAGAAGGAGTCCATTGTATTTGGAAGATGGTTTGAAGGGGCAACATGAGGGTTCTTGCTAAGTTTCAGGTAAACTGAGCAATTCCCGAGGGTACTTATGGTTATTTTTCAACCAGGGAGAGGGATATTTACATAGGGGATGATTTACATAATTTTAGTAGGGGGATGGGAAAATATAGGGAGCTAAATAATAATGTCAGTAGTTAATGTGGAGATGGTAAGAAAGCACTAAGTTTGGGAGATCTTAGGCTGCATTGTGGGGACAGAACCTTATAGAGAGAGTATGGAATATCTTTGAGAAAAGCAGATCTTCACCCAAGCTAATGATATGAAAATGATGGAACTTAAGAGGTATCAAACAGATCTTGACCTCTTTTGGGGAAGTTAGTTAATGATTGGGGGAGATGGAGAAAGGGAGTTAGTTATACCTGTTTTTGAGCTTCTCACATAGAACTGCCTAGTGATTGTGTCCTGAGTAAAGATGACACCTGGAAACCTGGAACTGATCAGCAATCAAGATTCAGCAACCTCAAAACTACCTACCCAGCCTACTTACCTAACATTTTATCTTCTTTTGGTTTGGGTGCACTTAGACT
>APFE030845751.1:118693-152840 GCA_000404065.3 Pinus taeda
TTGCACCAGGAAACCAACAACACTTCCTTACAAGATACAAGATTCCAGCCTTTGGATCTCTGTGATGAGGGATCCATATATAGATGTTTGCAGGGGGGTGAGTCAGCTTCTGGGATTTTTATTAGTGTCCTCTTTCTAATAGTTCTTGATTCCACTTGGAGATTGATTATCTCTTACTCATCCCTGGGCGAATTCAGAGAGGCAAGTGTCACAGGAGAAGTTTCTGGAAGATTCCATGATCACCCACCTTGCAAACTGTCTCTACCATTTGTCTACTCTCACCCATCACACCTTACAGAAGGGATTTCCAGTATGCATCGCACATTTTACACTGAGTAGGTGAGATGCATCGCACCCTCTGCACTGGGTAGTCTGTATGGTCTAGTTTTGACCAGTTCTGAGCAGTTTTCCATGGAGAACTTCTGGGAGATGATGTAATTATCTGGCCTTGCTCCTTTAGGGTGTGAAGCAACACTTTTAGGGACTTAGAATCCCTTGGTTTATGTACATGTATGATTGGGGTTGCAGTGCCCAAAACTGTCTATAACACTCCTCCATCGTTGTCATATCTGCAACATCCCCCAAATTCTCTTCCACTATGGTAGGCTCCATTCCACAAAGCCCCTTTTTTCATGTACTGTAGCTTTCTCTTTATTATGAGTGAAAGCTATGAACCGCTCTTTCTCAAGGGTTAGCCATTCTTGAATCCTCTCTTACTTCTTCTAGAGAAAGTTCTTCCTTATTCTCAACTCCTTGAGTTCTACATCAAATAATTCCACTTTCCTTGCAAGTTGATAGATTTCACCTCTATTTATGTCAAATATCCCTTCCTTTCCCAAAGCACAAAGAGCATCCCTTGTTTCAAACAAGTCCTTACTTAATCCTGCAATTCTTTGTTCAACATCACTTGATTCTTTAAGCATACTTCATTCAGATTGACATGGCCCCAAAGTGTGCCCCTGCCATCCTTCAAAGGTCATAATTCCTACAAAGCCCATATTTTGTAAAATGGACATCCTCCTTGATTCTCTAAATCAAGGCTCTGATACCAACTGTCACACCCCTACTCTGGTGGTAGTCTTCCAAACGCACAAAGAGGGGTGCGAAACCACCACCCGTTTTATTTTTAACAATACCTACAAGTGTGGACTATGCCTAACATTCCATTCTTAGTTTTTTCTTTCACTTTTCTAAGTATAACATTCATATAGACAACGGAAAACATTCAATTAGTCATCTTCATCATTATTACCATTTACACATATGCACAGTGGATAATTAACGGGAGTGTCAACTCCCTAAATATGACTCTGCCCAAAATGAATAACAATCTTTATAAAATACAATTATATGCTTTGTGAGAGAACTCCAACTTCTCTTCAGTAATTTCTATCAAAGTGTACAACTCGGCCTCCACCGTGCAGTTTTTCGCAAACCACTATTTAGAATTCCCACTAGTTCTACGGCCTGTCACACGATAAAAAAAACTCGTTCACGAACCCATTCAGAAACCCACCATTCAATACTTTGTTTAGAAGTCC
The DNA here is from genome assembly GCA_000404065.3 of Pinus taeda. Classification (NCBI taxonomy): domain Eukaryota; kingdom Viridiplantae; phylum Streptophyta; class Pinopsida; order Pinales; family Pinaceae; genus Pinus; species Pinus taeda. Next base: position 120,235 of record APFE030845751.1, read on the forward strand.
GTTCAGAACCTTCAATCAGAAAATTGTTCATGAATATGTTCAGCGCACTCATTCAGAACTCGTTTGACACACTTCCTTCAACCTTCATTCAGGACCTGTTTAGCCTTTGTTCAACCTCCATTCAGAACTCATGTGAACAATCGTTCAAGAATTCCATGTGAATAGTCATTAAGGAATTTCGTTCGAACATTTGGTCAGGAAGTCCATTCGAACAATCTTTCAGGAATGTCGTTCAAATAATCATTCAGGAATTCCGTGCGAACAGTTGTTCAGGAATGCCGTTTAGAAATTCCGTGCAAATAGTCGTTCAAGAATGCCATTCAGAAAGTCATTTAGGAATTCTATGCGAACAATCATTAAGGAATGCTATTAAAAAAAAATCGTTCAGAAAACTTGTTCATTCAGAAATTTGTTCAAAAACTCGTTTGAACGCCCATTTAGAAACTCATTTGGATGGTCTTTTGCCCGACCCTTCAGCCGCCCGTTTTCTGCAACTCTGTTTCCTTTGATCAGTGCTATAGTCAAGAGCCACCTACACCTTCTCCATGTGATTTCCTTCATATATGCTTCGAAACAATTATGTCGTGGGTCCACCTTCCTAGGCTAACCTACCAGTTCAGCCAACTACGCCCCCAACTCACTCTGGCCACCCATGTCACCACCCAGTTGGGTCCACATGTGCGATATAAGTTCGCCTTCACCCTATTCACACAATAGGCCAAATTTTGGTTTTTTGACCTTTGTTGGCTCATCACACTCATGCCCCAGGCGCCTTTAACTGACCACGCCAGCTCATCGCACTTCACCAGCTCGTCCCATCGTCGTAACCTTTCATCACAACCGACTCGCCTAGTCACCAACTCATCGCACCACCAACTCGTCACACGCCTTTCTCATCACGTTTAACCAGGAGTGTGACCACCCAAGTCATCGCACATCGCAACCACGACTCATGGGTTTGACATGACCCAACCCAATCAAATAAGTTTTCATGGGTGCACTCACATGACCCGACCCGACCCACCCGAACAAGTTTACATGGGCACCCACACCCTATCAAAATGAAGGCATAAGGGAGAGCCAGGAAAACGGGTGACATGAACGTGCACAAGGCCCACCCCTAGTCACAACTTAGCATTTTTGATATGAAAACATGTGCCTGGGCATGACCTCACATGAAAAGACCCGACTGAATGAATTTACATAGCACCCTCAAATGGTTCGACTAAACGAGTTTACACAGGCGCTCTCACACGACATGACTCGACCCGCCTGAATGAGTTTACATGGGTGCCCTCACACGACCCAAACTGTCAAGCCCATGAGGCATGATTGTGATGTGTGATGAGTTGGGTGGGTGTGCTCCCAATTATGTGCGACAAGTCGGGTGTGTGATTAGTCGACGGTGCGACGAGTCAGTGAGTGGGCAAGTTGATTGCAACAAAAGGTTGTGATGATGGGGCAAGTTGGTGAAGTATGATGAGCCAATGAAGGTCGAGAAACTAAAATTTAGCTAAGTGTGAGAACTTGGTGAAGTCGAACTTATATCAAACATGTGGACCCGGTGGGGTGGTGACATGGGCGAGCCGACATTGAATTGGAGCATGGTTGGCTGAATTGGTTGGATGGAGAATGACAACAAGTTTTGAGTTCACAAGTAAAGTGCGAGCTCAAGGAAGGGCGAGCTAAGGAGTGAATGAAAAAAACAAAAGGTAAGGTGTAGGCAACCCTTGACCATAGCACCGAACCGAAGTGTCACAGAAAAAGAATTGTAGGCGTAGGGAGGGCACTCTACCTAATGAGCAAGTTGGGTTGAATGACCGATGGGTTGACAGTGTGGAGAAATTTTGTGGTGTAGTTGGAGGTTCTGCCATGTGGTGAACAGGCCGGCAAGTGAGCTGCATAATGGTGAGCAGTGTCTGGGGTGAGAGAACATGACGGTGTGATGCGATGGTGGAATAGGACTGCGGTCACGGTGGTCTAAAATTCATAACTGCACAAGGTCGAATGGAGGTGTGGGTAAGTGTGAAATGGGAGGTCGAGTTGTGAGGGATCACTAGGTGGGCGACACACCATGGGTAGGCCCAAACGGAGGCATGAGTTGTGTTGAATGACGCAAGTTGGGCTAAATAGTGTGATAGATAGAAGTGCCAGTGGACGGTGAGTTGGTGCGGAGGGTACCCTGGGGGTGGGCACCTCTGCCCGATGAGTTGGGAAACCTAACCTAGCACGTGTGGGCGCTCTGAATGGTGGTTCAGGTGGTCTGAATGGTGTAGGCCAAATTTCATGATAATGACAAAAATTGTGAGGAGGAAACTTCGGGTTTCCATACAAAGATTGTAACTTGTATATTTTGTGAAATATTGTTATTATCATTGGCCAGACTCATATTGTAGGGAATTAACCCTCCTGTTAATTATCCACTGTGCATAGGTGTAAATGATAATAATGATGAAGATGACTAATTGAAAGTTTCCACTATGTATGTGAATGTTATATATAGAAACATTTAAAAATAAACTAACTATGAAGTTAAGCGTAATCCACACTTGTGAGTATTATTAGAAAGAAAACAAGTGGTGGTGCCACACCCACCTTTGTGCAGTTGAAAGACTACCACCAGTGTAGGGATGTGACAATTGGTATCAGAGCCCTTGATTTTCTGTAGGGCTTTACTGGATACCTGAAGAAGAATTTGATCCCACTATCAGCTTGTGATAGTTGGTATCAGAGATCTAGATTTCTCAGGATTTGGGGATTCAGATTTGCATATTGAAGTGCTACACTACGTGACAAGCTTAGAAGGGATGAAGCCTTGTGCTTGGGCCAAGCTGAATGACAGGACATGGTAGGTTTGGAAGAAGGCTCTTATGACGTTGTACAGGTTGAAGTGGATGATACCTTGTATGGATAAGAAAGGACCATTGACTATTGCAGAGATTATTGGGTCTATTTGAGACCTTGTGGTAGAAGGTGCAAATTCCCATGACAAGGGAGGAACGTGGTGATCATCGCGAAGGAATGGGTCATGCTTTAGCCATATGGAGAGTTGGTTAAGTGCCCAAAATAACTCATGGACAGATTGGAGAGAGGGAACACACTTGGTTTTGATGATACTTGGGTGGAATTCGCATGGCTAAGACCAAGAGGATGCCTTGGTGGGACCTTTAGTGGAGGATCTATTAGTGGAATGGACTCATATGACTTGATGATGATATGGTTTGGGTGACTGTGGGGACTAGACCAGATTGCAGTCTTGGATGAAGATGACCGATGTTGTGATGGATCTACTTAGTTGGAAAACATGGGAAACTTTAGTCATGGACATCGAGTTGGGTAGATGGAGCATGGCAGTCTTATGCAGGGATATTATGCAGGAGCACTTGTAGAGATGTCACTTATGGGCATCCAATGAGGAGTGATAAGGCAAAGATTTTATGCAGGTGGATATGTTGATGTCATGTGGAGATATTTTATTTATGCGCCGATAGGGATGTTGTCCACTTATGTACAAGAAGTCCATGGACTTGGTGGAGTTATGAGCAGACTATGGAGTATTCCTACCACATGAAGAGTTGAGGCATCTTGCAGAGACCTTTGGGGCTGAGACATGTATGCTTGCTAGGATGGTGGTTGGAGATGAGTCATGGAGCTCATGATGACATGAGGTTGTGACTTTTGGGGACTTCATATCATGGTGGACTCAGAAGATATGATGCATTGAGGAGTTGAGGTTAGTGACTTTGATGTAGTATGGGGTGCATATTTTTGAGCACATTTATGGGGTTTTCTGGAGGGAGTGACTTGATGTGGAGGATCGATATGAGACACTTTAGAGTGATGGATTTGCAGCAATGATGATGCCTTGGTGGCAATGCTTGGACATGGGTTGAGCCAAGACCTAACCACTTTTGATACATGGGAGTTGATTGGTTTCTGGCCATGGGAAGCACATAGATGATGAGATAGGTGTATACTTGTTTCTTTGGCAGTCTTGAGGGATGACACATTACAGATATGATGGAGGTTGCTTCATGGACCTAGATGTGGCACATTGAGAGCCAGTTTGATGAGAGGATCTCTTAGTTTTGAGGAGATGAATTTTACACAAATATGGATGATGATATTGGGATAGATGAGACTAATTAACATGCAGCACATTGACACCAACATCACAGAAAATATGTTTTGGATGAGATGGAGATTACTTCATGGACCAAGGCATGGCTTACTTAGATGGAGATGGATTCTTCATCGAGTTGATGTTGTGACAGGGTGCTAGGAGAAATGACTAATGATGACATAAGGATGTTCATTCTCATGGTTTGAGTGTGACAGTTGGATTCGCTACCCAACTAGTTTGCGTCGTGGGGTATATCAGGGTATTGAGATGTGTTAGCATTATGATGGAGTATCATGGTAGTAGTTCACACAATGACGATACATGATGGGGTTGACACGATATGTTGCAGTGAGCATGTAGCTTGAGTTGGAGGGATCAACCTTCCACGATGGAGCAACATGTGGAGATTGCGATGGATGTGGTTGATGATCATGGATTGAGGATACTTTCTGATTCATGGAGACATGAGACTTTATGGTTTGTGCGATGGCAGAGCAGAGGCAGGTACCATGGACATTTTGGATGTTGGAGCTAGCGACACTTTACGATGTCATATGATGGCATTGTCAAGGACGAAAACCATTTAGGGCGAAATGCCATGGGCAGGTCTGAACATAGGCATGAGCTATGCTAAATGACACGAATCAGGCTGAATGGTGCAATAGAAAAATGTCCCAATGGAACGTGAGTTGGTGTGGAGGGTGACCCAGGGATGGGCACCTCTGCCCGATGAGTTGGGTGGCCAGAATCGGCAAGGGTGGGCACTCCAAATGATGGTTTGGGTGGTCCAAATGGTGTAGGGTAAATTTGCACGATATTGATAGAAATTGTAAGGAGGAAACTTGGGGTTTCCATACAAAGACTGTAACTTGTATATTTTGTTAAATATTGTTATTATCATGAGGTAGACTTATAATTCAGGGAGTTTCCCCTCCTATTAATTATTTGTTGTGCATATGTGTAAATGATAATAATGGTGAAGATGACTAATTGAATTTTTCCATTGTGTTTGTGAATGTCCACACTTGTGAGTATTGTTAAAAAGAAATTGGGTGGTGGTGTTGGAACCCGCTTCGTGCAGTTGAAAGACTACCGCTATAGTAGGGGTGTGACATGACCCAACCGAACCCAACCAAACGAGTTTACATGGGCGCCAACACTTGATCGAAGCAATGGCACAAGGGAGAGCCAAGAAAACGAGCCACACGAATGTGCACAATACCCACCCCTGGTCATGACTTGGCATTTTTGATATGTGCATTTGTGTCTGGGTGCACCCTCACATGGAACGATTAGCCAAACGAGTTTACACAGGCACCCTCAAACATACCAACCGAACAAGTTTACAGGGGCACACTCAAATGACCCAAACAAACGATTTTACATGGAAAATGAACAACCCGAACGAGATTACACAGGCACCCTAAAACAACCTGCCTGAATGAGTTTACACCGACACCTGCAAACAACCCACCCGAACGAGTTTACATGGAAAATGAAGGCACATGCGAGAGTTGGGCAAACGGACCACACAGACGTGCACAAGGCCCACCCCTAGTCACAACTTAGCATTTTTGACACGAGCCTGTGTGCTCGAGTTCGCCCTCACGCAACACGACCCGACCTGCTAGAACGAGATTACACGGATGTCCTCACACAACCTGACCTTCATGCCCCTAACCAGGTAGTAGTATTTCAATGAAACAAAGGGGGGTGTAGCACCACCACCCATTTTCTTTTGAACAATACTCACAAGTGTGGACTACGCCTAGCTTTCTATACTTAGTTTATTTTTCACTTTTCTAAGTATAACATTCATATACATAGTATAAAGCATTCAATTAGTCATATTCATCACTATTACCATTTACACATATGCACAGTGGATAATTAACAAGAGGGGCAACTCCCTATATATGATTCTACCTGTATGATAATAAAAAATTTCACAAAATATACAAGTTTACAGTTTTTGTATGGAAAGCCCACGTTTCCTCACAATTTCTGTCAATATCGTACAATTTGGCCTACACCGTTCAGACCATTCAAACAACCATTCGGAGCACTCGTCCCTGCAGAGTCAGGTCACTCAGCTTGTCGAGCAGAGGAACCCACCCTCAGGCCGCCCTTCGCACCAACTGACCGTCTGCTGGCACTTCTGTCTATCACACTGTTCAGCCTAACTCACGTCATTCAACATAGATCGTGTCTCTACTCAAACCTGCCTATGGTGTGTTGCCCACCTGATGATCACTTGCAAATCGGCCTCCTGTTCCACATTTGCTCGTGCCTTTATTAGACCTACCACAATTATGACCACAGACAACTATGAACACAATCATGTTCCACCATCGCATAGCACTGTCGTGTGCCTTCACCCTAGCCATAGATCACTATCGTGCATCTTTCTCGCTGCCCTCTTGACCACACCACAAAACCTCCAAATGCACCACAGACTTGCTCTGCATTGTCGACTCGCCGATCATTCAGCCCAACTTGCCCATTGGGTAGAGTGCCTGACTTGCACATGTGATCCTATTTTTATGACTCTTCAGTTCAGTCTGCAATCAAGAGCCAGCTACACCTTACCTTCTCTTTTATGTATTCACTCCTTAGCTTGGCCTCCCTTGAGCTCACACTTTAATTTTGAACTCAAAACTTCTTGTCATTCTCCATCCATGTGTTTGCCTATGTATAGCCTTAGCGCGAATACTTCATGGGTCTCCCTACCGAGGTCAACCTCCCAATCCAGCCATCCGTGCCCCAACTCAACATCGGCTTGCCCATGTCGCTGCCCCGTCGGGTCCACATGTGCGATATACGTTTGCCTTCACCAAGTTCGCACACTTAGCTGAATTTTGTTTTTTCAACCTCTGTTGGCTTGTCAAACTTCACCAACTTGTCTCGTCATTGCAACCTTCTGTCGCAACTGACTCGCTCGCTCACTGACTCATTGCACTGTGGACTCATCGCACTATCGACTCGTCGCACCATTGACTCGTTGCATCATTGACTTGTCGCACAATTGACTCATCACATAGTCGACTCATCACACGCCAACTGCTGAGTCATGGGCTTGACATACTTCCCCACTCTAAATGGTTTTCATCCTCCACAACACTGTCATATGACATCACAAAGTATCGCTTGCTCTAACATCCAAAATGTCCATGTTGGGTTCCTCTGCCCTGCCATCGCACAAACAATCAAGGTTCATGTCTCCATGAATCGAAAAGTCTCCTCAATCCATGATCATGACTCACATTCGTCGCAACCTCGCATGCTGCCCCACCGTGGAAGGTTGGTCCCTCCAACTCAAGCTACATGCTTACTGCAACATATCATGTTGACCCCATCATGTATCATCATCGTGTGAACCGCTGCCATGATACTCCAACACAATGGTAACACATCTCAGTACACTGATGTCCCCCATGATTCAAACTAGTCAGGTGATCAGTCCAATTGTCACGCTCAAACCATAAGAATGCACCTCCTCATGCCATCATCGGTCATTTCTCCTAACATCCTATCACAACATCAACTCTATCAAGAATCCATCTCAATCTAAGTAAGTCATTCCCAGGTCCATAAAGTAGCCCCCCATCTCATATGAAACATGTTTTCCATGATGTTGGTGTCAATGTGCTTTATGTCAATCAGCTGCATCTATCCCAACATCATCATCCATATATGTGTAAGATCCATCTCCTCAAACTAAATACATCCTCCCCTCAAACCGACTCTTAATGTGCCACATCAAGGTTCATGAAGCAACCTCCATCATATTTGTAATGTGCCATCCCTCAAGTCTACCAAAGAAAAAAGTATACACATGTCTCATCATCCATGTGTTTCCCACGATCATAGACCAATTAGCTCCCATGTATCAAAAGTGGTTAAGTCTCGACTCAACCCATGACCAAGTTTTGCCACCAAGGCATCATCATCACTGCAACTCCATCACTCCAAAGTGTCTCATATTGATCCTCTAGATCAAGTCACTCTCCCTAGCACACACCATAAATGTACTCAAAAGTATGCGCCCCATACTACATCAAAGTCCTTGACCTCAGTTCCTCAATGCATCAGATCCTCCAAGTCCACTCTAATATGAAGTCCATAAAAGTTACAACCTCATGTCATCATGATCTCCATGAGTCATCTCCAACCAACATCCTATAAATCATACATGTCTCAGTCCCAAAGGTCTCTGAAAGATGCCTCAGCTCTCCATGTAGTAGAAATTCTCCATAGTCTTCTCACAACTCTACCAAGTCCATCGCCTTGTTGTGCACAAGTGCACAACATCCCCATTGGCTCATAAGTAAAAGTCTCTATGTCACATTAGTAAATCCACTTGCACAACATCCCTACCTTGACACTCCTCATTGGATGCCCATAAATGACACCTCTAGAAGTGCTCTTGCATAATGTCCCTGCATAAGACTTCCATGCTCCATCTCTCCCAATTCGATGTCCATAACTCAACTTGCCCATGCTATCCAACTAAGTAGAGCCATCAAAACATCGATCATCCTCATCCAAGTCTGCAATTTAATCTAGTGCCCATAGTCACCCAAACCATATCATCAAGTCACATGAGACGCTTCCACCATAGCTCCCCACTAAAGGTTCCATAAAGACATCCTCTTGGTCTCAGCCATGAGAAGTCCACCCAAGTATCATGAAACATGAAGTGTGTTCCCTTCTCCAATTAGTCCACGAGTCATGCTAGGCACTTAACCAGTTGTCCATATAGCTAAAGCATGACCCATTCCTTCGGAATGATCATCATGTTCCTCACTTGTCATCGACATTTGCACCTTCTACCATAAGGTCACAAACAACCCCAACAAGCTCTACAACAATCAATTTTCCTTGCATCTCCATATAAGGTCACAACATAGACATCCATGGTAAGGCTCTCCATCGCATTAGAAAAATGACTTTGCCCTTCCCTACATATGGCCCATCTACCAAAAGCTCCAATGAAACACAAGTAACAATACAAATACTTACTTCATCATGAGGCTCCTCCATGTGATTTTTCTCATCCACCAATGTCCGCAAACTGCACAATCCTAGTCCCAATTGATCAATTTCAAGTTCCTCCTCCATCATTTGTCATATCTACAACATCCTCAAACATCACAACTTCTTCTTCTTCATCATCATAATCTACAACTACATCCTGCTCCATTTCCCAACCAAGTCAAATAAGTTCACCTTCAACATTCCTTTCCAAGACTTCAAGTTCATCTCGAATCGGTGGGTTATCTTCTTTCATCCACTTCAACCTGTATAAGGTTAGCAAGGGCCTCCCTTGGCATTCTTCTAAACCTGCCATGTCTTTTCATTCAGCTTGGCCCAAGCACGATGCTTCACCCCTGCTAAACCTATCACTAAGTATAACACTTCAATCTACAAATCTGAATCACCAAATCCCACAAAGTCTGGACCTCTGATACCAACTGTCACGCCTTACCATGGAGTTAGTCTTTCAATTTCACGAAGGGGGTTGCGACACCACCACCTGTTTTCTTTTTAACAATACTCACAAGTGTGGACTATGCCTATCTTTCTATACTTATTTTAATTTTCATTGTTCTAAGTATAACATTCATATACACAACGAAAAACATTCAATTAGTCATATTCATCATTATTACCATTTACACATTTACACAACAAATAATTAACAGGAGGGGAAACTCCCTGATATGAGTCTGCCCATATGATAATAACAATATTTCAAAAAACAGACAAGTTACAATCTTTGTGTGGAAACCCCAAGTTTCCTTCTTACAATTTCTGTCAATATCGTGCAATTCAACCTATACCGTTTGGAGCACCCACCCTTGCCAGGTCGGGTCGCCAGCTTGTCAAGAAAAGGTACCCAACCCCGGGCCACCCTCTACACCAACTCACCATTCGCTAGCACTTCTGTCCATCACACCATTCATCCCAACTCGTGTCATTCAGCATAACTTGTGCCTCCATTCGGACTTTCCCACGACGTGTCACCCACCCGATGATCACCTACAATGCAGCCTACCATTCTGCACTTTCCCACCCCTCTGTTCGACCTTCCATAATTACGACCATAGACCACTGTGACTACATCATTGTTCCACCATCACACCGCACCATCGTGTGCCTTCACCCCAGCCGTAGCTCACCATTGTGGAGCTTGCCCGCTGACCTATTACCACACCACAGAACCTTGAACCACACTGTAGAATTGCTCCACACTATCGACCTGCAAGTTGTTCAGCCTAACTCACCCGTCACGTAGAGTACCCACCCTACGCCAGCAATCTTGCTTCTACAACTCTTTGGTTTAGTGCTATGGTCAAGAGCTTCCTGCACCTTACCTTGTCTTTTCTGCTTTCACTTCTTAGCTCACCCTCCCTTGAGCTTTCACTTTACTTATGAACCCAAAATTTGTTGTCATTCTCCATCCATGTGTTTCCCTATGTATAGCCACAACATGAATAGTTCATGGGTCCACCTACCTAGGGTGACCTCCCAATCCATCCATATGTGCCCCGACTAAATGTCGACTCACCCATATTACCGCCTCGTCGAGTCCACATGTGTGATATAAGTTTTCCTTCACCAAGTTCGCACACTTAGTTGAATTTTGGTTTTTTGACCTTCGTTGGCTTGTCGCACTTCACCAACATGTACCATCATCGAAACCCACTCGCTTGCTCAATAACTCCTCACACCGTCGACTCATCGCACCGTCAACTCGTCACATGCCTGGCTCATTGCGTTTAACTTGGAGTGCGCCCACCCAACTTGGCCTCCTATTTCGCACTTTCCCACACCTCCTTTCAACATTCCGGATTTACGATTGCAGACCACCATGACCAGAGTCTTGTTCCACTATCGTACCACACCGCTATGTGCCTTCAACCTAGTCACAGATCACCGTCATACAGCTCGCCCGCCGACTTGTTCATCGCTCCATAGAACCTCCACCTACACTAAAGACTTGCTCCGCACTTCTGACCCACTAGTCATTCAGCTCAACTTGTCTATTGGGTAGAGTTCCCACCGTACGCCTACAATCGTGTTTCTATGACTCATAGGTTCGGTGTTGTGGTCAAGAGCCACCTGCACCTTACCTTATATTTTTTGCGTTCACTTCTTAGCTCACCCTCCCTTGAGCTCGCACTTATATTGTGAACTCAAACTTGTTTTTATTCTCCATCCATGTGTTTGCCTATGTATAGCCTCTGCACAAATACTTCATGGGCTCACCTACCCAGGCCGACCTCCCAATTCAGCCATCCACACCCCAACTCATGTTGGTTCGCCCATGTTTCCATCTCACTGGGTCGACATGTGTGATATAATTTCACCTTCACCAAGTTCTCACACTTAGCTGAATTTTGGTTTTTCGACCTCCGTTGGATCATTGCACTTCACCAACTCGTCCCATCATTGTAACCTTTCATCACAACTGACTCAGATGCTCACTAACTCATTGCACCATCGACTCATCATAGGCTTGGCTCATCATGTTTAACTGAGATTGTGCCCACCCAACTTGTCACTCATCGCAACCGCAAAGCATGGGCTTGACATACTCCCCCACTCTAAATGGTTATCATCCTCGACAACACCCTCATACGACATCGCAAAGAGTTGATAGCTTCAACATCCAAAATGCTCATGTTGCTTGCCTCTTCTCTGCCATCACACAAGCCATAAAGGTTCATGTCTCAACAAATCAAAAAGTATCCTCAACCCATGACCATCAACCACCTCTGTCGCAATCCCCACATGCTACCCCATCGTGGAAGGTTGGCACCTCCAACTCAAGCTACATTCTTACTGCAACATATCGTGTTGACCCCATCATGTATCGTCATCATGTGAACTACTGCTATGATACTCCAATAATGCTAACGCATATCAGTACACTGTTATAGGCCCCATGACTCAAACTATTTCGGTAGCTAATCCAATTGTCTCATCCAAACAATGAGAATGCACTTCCTCATGCCATCATTAGTCATTTTGTTGTCTTGTTGGGGCTTGACCTAGGTTCAGAGTTCATTAGCCAAATAAATACCTGTACTACTAGCCCTTTTGGAAAGATTCCACAGAGCGCGGACTGAGGTCTCACTTGAAGTAGTATGGGAGGGTGCTAGAACCAGGTTTCCACACCCTTGAGATGTTGGAGAGGTTTGAATGGTCCACTATTGGTTCCTGCATGCAAGTTGGTTCGTGCACATTCCCGTTCCTCGTGGACTGATACACTACCTTCATGCTGACCTAACCAGGGGCTATGGATCTCCCAAGCCGCACCCTGCGCTATTACCCAAGATCTTACTTATCTTCCAGTACTAGTTAATTACCTTCACCTACTTGAATGTATTAAGTTATAATTATTTATACAAAACATTCATACAGGTTCGCACAGTGAATAAACAATATACCTGCAAATTATATCCAATCATGCATTAAACTAGGAAAAAATACACAAAAATATAGTAAAACTTCTCTTTGTTGATTCTTCCAATGGTTACAGACTCAACCTACCCTACACATTCAACTGCAGGGGTCCGCACAGTCAGCTGCGGACTACTAGGCCTTTGTACACTCAGTTGCAGAGCCTTCTCCTATTCTATGACCCACAGGCACACTTTACCCTTCGACTTGATCCCTTAGACTTCTCCTTTCCTTCTATTTCTCTATTTGTTGTCTTTTACACTTAAAGCCTCGCATTTTTATATAATCCCATGGTCTGAGGACCATGGGTAGGTCTATCCAGCCGGAAATACATTACAAAAACTAGGTTGGACAACTGTATGGCTCTATTATAATTTTGCACCCTGCGCCCACAATTCACAGAGTTTTTACAAAAATATTTGGTCAAAACTTGGGCTTTAAGCCCTAAAACATGCCTTGGGGGGATTCCATGCCCAACAGGTCCCCAACAAAAACATCGTAACTCGCCCTCGAGTCACTCTATCGGCACAAAGATCTTTGTGCGGAGACCCTCCAACTATTCTCGAACTGTGGCAAGGTCAACCTTGCACTGAGCTGCTACTTGTTGGATCTGCTACATACATTGTTTCAAGACCTCTATGTCAGAAGTGCTTCTCTGCATGAGTGCGTGTATCCCCTACATGTGTGCGAGCTTGCCTTCAATTTCTCCTATGATGGTAAAGGCCTCGTCGATGAAAGGTTGAACACACGCCTTTAGGACTACTTCCTTTTGTCGTGCCACATCCACCTATTCTTTCAGCGCTTTGGCCTATTACATCCAGATGAGCCTCTAAGTGAGGGCCACCGTCTGCACAATTCCTTTGACACTTTCATACTATTGTTGGAGTTCTTGCACCTCTGTCTCTAAGCAATGGATGCTGGGATCCTCCTACATATTTTTGACGACCTCAAATGATTCTTCCAACATGGTGGTGCAGTCTTGAACTACACTAACAATTTTATCTAGTCCCATTGTGATAGCGCTAGCACACTATTCTATGACTTCTGGAGGGGTGGACGGCTACGCCTTTAATCGCAGCTCGGTGACCTGAAAGTTTAGCTCCAACTGAACCTTTTTCATTTCCTCCCATGCCCCACACATCCCTACTGCTAACCTGTCGACACGCGACTCTGTTGCAGTGTTTGCTCAGATGACTAGGTTCGGGATGCTTTAACAAGCTTCATCTATGACCTGTACCAAATGTCGATTCAACAACACCACTTTGTCGTGTTGCAAGCTTAACTGTTCCATATTGATTTTCTTCTTGCTAATGACTTGCAGTGCACGACTCTCCCTAGCCCACAGTTCTATAGTTATCCCATCCTGCAGAATGTATAAGTTGTCCTATGGGAGTGTAGTGAGGTTGATGTCGAGACCCTTCAGCATGCTAATCGTAGGCCTATCGACCTCATCTGCTGTCACTAGTGCCCCTTCTGGTAGCAGTACATTATTCGTCACTCGAGCACGCATCATCTTCTCTGCGATCATTGTTTCGACTATGAGGCTGGTTGAAAGGGTACTAGCCTGAGGAGTGCACACACGCAACTCCTATAGCTATGCTCTAAGGGCCCCCAAAATAATATGTTTCTCCTGCATGAAATTTTGGAGGGCCCCATAGGTGACATCACGTACTGTCTTGCTTATGTCATGCAGATCACCCTCAGTTAGGGTGATCAAGTCAATAGAAAACTTCAATTCCTTGACCTTCTTTTGCGACCCTGTCCACTCAGCTGAGTGTTGGCACTTCAGCTGTGTTGACGTGGTTTGTCGGTCTGCAGATCCCTCTTCTTCCTCTACTCCCTGCCCATGGAAAGGCAGCGTTTGGCCCTCACACGCCTTTGTGGCTTCCTCCTGTGCTGTTGATGTTGCTACTGCAGCCTTTCCCTGCTTAGTTGTTGTATGTGAAGCATCCCGTGCCACCCACACTTCTGCTATCACTGCCTCCTTCCTTATCTTTTCTTCCAACTGTGTGATGTGAAGCTTGGCCTCATATTTCTTGCTTTGTACCACTGACTTCTCTATCTCCGTGATGTTTGGAGTGTGCCACTCTGGCGACCATGTCTCCAAGAAGTTAAAGATGACATCGTCTATGGCTACAAAGGGTCGCTTCCTCCATTGTTTGGTCAAGTCCTTGCTCGCTCTAATGTAAATGTTATGGATGTCCACTTTAAATTCCACAAAAATTTTAAGGTTGTTGTAGACAGTAGGTGACAACTTCAGCTTGCGGTTTATCCCCATCCCTAGGTTCATCTCCATGAACACCCAAATAATTTTGTTTTCGTAGATCCTGGTGGCATCCTTTGTGGCCTAGAGTGAAGCGTACTTCGGGGCATCTGGAAGATCTCTATCAATTGTGGAGAATTTACTATCCTCTGGTAATTCCCCTACCATGAGCAATATGGACAGCAGAATCTATGCATAGTGGAATATTTTTCCCTGTTCCTGAGCTTCATGGAAATTCTCTAAAGGCTCCTTGCAGAGGAACTCGGACCATTTAAACTAGACCCCCTCTGCATATTGCTCAGCTAATGCGACCACTGGCGTGGGTACCTCATCTGCACAGCACTTGTGCATAACCTTATTGGCCATTATTTGGGTTGCCACTTTCACTACCTTGTCATTGATGCTTGATATGGCGTAGCCCCTTTTCTTCTTTGCCAACTTGTACTTTTTCTTCATGGCCTCCATGATGGCCAAGTCACTGCTTTTCCCTTCTGAGATGTCCGCAGGGTCCTCTCCTTTGCATGGAAGCTGGGAAATGTGATGAATCAAGTCTGTCGCGATGGGGATGGGCTCCCCCAGCACAAAGACCCATCATCCACTAGGCATAGCAGTTTCCTGATGATGAAAATGCTTATTGGGGCACGGTGGAAATGCGGCACCCAAAGCAGGTTCAGCAGCCCAACCTTTTCCACTCCATGCAACCACTTTCATAGCACTAATTCTGTAATCCCCGCTATGGTGTTCTGCTTGGGCTTAATGAGGTGTGAGGTCTCAAGGTGAGGGAAAATCTCATGGTCAGTGAGGTGCCAACCTTAAAATTTTAAGCTTGGCAACTATCCTAGGTGTGTGCCCTAAAAAATAATGTTGTCAAGGAGAAAAGGGGTCTGGAGCGAGCTCTTGGTCTCATCAAGGTCCTTGGGTACTTTAGCCTTCCCTTTTCGCGGGGGGGACATAGGCAGGCAACTTTATTGGGGGGTGCACAGGCTGAGTTTCCTCCTCCATGCCTTCATCCTCGTCCTCTATGATGATAATATCCTCCAGGTCTTCACCTTCCTCATCGGTCTCTATGGTGACAGCTTTCTGCTTCTCCTCCATCGACAGGTTGGTGCATAGCGGGTTCCGTGGGGACACACGTATGGGAACCATCTTGTTTTTCTTTCTTGGGTCTTGGTGGGCATGGTGATTTCAGGATTTCTGTGACAATCGCAGCACCTTCTGGGGCATCCCCCACAATCAGGGCCTGCGCAGCCTCTTTGGCGATCATTTCTATTATCTCCATAACATCCTTAGCTGTTCCCATTGTGTCCATCTAGAACTCTAGCACTCATGAACTCAGGGGCTCAATCAATTCTTGGCACACGAAAATCAAGGTTCTGCTCAATAGCTGAATTCAAAAATCATCAAGTGTTGTTTACTGGGTAGCCCTTTGCAATTAATAGTGTTTTTTGAATTTAAATTCTACCATTCCCCCTAAATCTAGTTCATTAATGCTCCCTTTGAGGCAAAGTTTACCAAATCTTACCCATAAATGACATCTTAAATGTCTAACACCTGCTCCATTTGGTCTTAAGTCGAGCATCCCATCATGAGTAGTGACTTCAATAGTCACTTTCTGGCCAACCCATGTGGTAGCACAGTCTCCCATGCACGGGAGCAGACCTTGTGACTCTTTGCTTCTGTGTGTACCTCCAACATCATGTAGCTCTCGAGCATAATAATCTATAGTCTCGTGCTTCCTTTCAACTACCTGGAGCACTAAGATTGTACCTCCTTTGGCTAGTCAGGTGGTCACACTACCCGTGTGAAGTTTCATCTTGCCATCCATCATGTTTCCTGGAGAATACCCACCTTTCATTGTTACGGTTAGCGTCGTGCACTTTACCATCTACAATGTGCTACCCTGGTCAATATGCTTAGCAATGTGTTGTCCAAGCCAGGGCATCAGACTAATCAGTTCGTGGCAATAGGCCTTAAACTTATCATCACGATTGTACGCATCATGCATTATCACCCTGGTCTTTTTGCTGAGAAAATCTTCCTTTATCTCATCCTCCAGCATCTTGACTTCCACAACCACCCAAGAACTTTTCTTCCTTAATCATACTATTCATTCTTCAAGTTCTTGGAGTCTGTTTGGGCCTAAATCTACCTCAAGCTGAAGAAAGACAGTTCTAGGGTAACGTCAAACCACGCTTAACTTGGTAGCTAGCTCTACCAGGTCGAGAGAGGGCTCTCTCCTTGTCAATCTCAAAAAAAATATGGCAAATAAGGCTTGAGATGATTGATTTGAATACTAATTTTAGGCTAGGTATATCCTAAAAGGAATTTGTTTTATTTTAATGGTTGGTTGCTAGATTAGATGGGGAAGGCAACGTTGGGTCTGGGAAATCAACACAGATTTGCAGAGTTTTCTGTGGGGCGAGGTAGGCAAGTGTTTTAGCACTTTGAAATGAGAGTAATGGTGAGTCTAAAGACCGGTGAAGAGCTAGAGAGGGCATGCAAGTGTCATGAGTCCTCTTCAAATAGTAGAAAATATTTAAGACTAAATAAAACCCCAAGGGAGAGCACTGAACATCAATGGATTCCACCCTTTAATCTTGAATCATTTAGTTATGAAGAAATAAATAGATACTGGGACATATACACATAATAGAAACTAAATCACAGAGGAAAAAACAATGCGAAGACACATTACCACAAGAATCCCACAAAACACTGCAAAACCTGGTTTATTTCCTTGCCAAACTACAGAAGTGATGTACAAAGTAACTCAATGCATCCACAAGAGTCCAACCTTGACAAATGACTAAGAAAGTACAAGATATAGGCATCAAAACACCCATACTAGCCATTAGGGGTTGAATGCATGAGTCTAGGAGTTGTTTCAACAAGATCTAAACTAGGAACTGAAAAATAGACAGTGGAATAGCTTGCCTCTAAAACTATGGAAACTAAGTCATTTAGTTCAAAACCACCTAAAAATGATGTATCTACATCCTTAAGTAAATTTTCATAATTTTTACATCAAAGTACATCAATTTACATCATGAATTTGACCATGAGAGAGAAAAAGTCAAACTGGTAGAAAACTAGGTGAAAATTTGAGTTTTTGAGCAAAATTGACAAACTTTTGCCTGATGCGTAGTGCCTTTTCCAAGCTGATTTTGAAGGCCTTCCCCTTCACCAAATTTTCTCCAAGAGGGCTTGTTGGAAAGGTTTGTCTGTCTACATTCTACGACAAGAGGAATGTTTGAATTTGGTGTCCATTTGCCCCTCCAAACATTAGTTCTCCCAAGACTGCTTCCTATGGGTCCAAAAAGTGGTAGAGAGGGCATTTGTGAGGTGTTTTTTGCCCTTTAGGTGACCCAGATCTCCTCCAAAATTCATGAATTTTTCTGGGTTTTCATATTTTTTCATGAGGAATTCAAAATTTTAAGCCATTCCTCAAAATTCCCTTCCAACTCAATGCACAACACTAGTGGTGCTACGCATCAGAGGAAAATTTCTGTGTTTTGCAATTAAAATTTAGGAAATGACACAAAGTTCTCCAAAATTATTCAAAATTGGCAAGAGGAAAGCTTATCAATTGCTTTGCTAAGAAAAGGAAGCTTCAACCAATATTCTAGGTTTATCTTGCTCCTTTTTGGCCATTAAGGCTCTCCCTAGCTTGGCTTTTAGGCTTCTTATTCTTGTCTTGCAGATTTTGTTCCGGGCCAAATAGTGATAGCCCATGTGGCACAACATGTTCTTCTCCTTATTAGACTTATAAAGAAGCTTATCAAGGTGGAAATTCACTCTTTCCAACCATGATTCTCGGTCAGCCTCTATTTCTTGCTCTAGTGAAGTCAGCTTGATTTTCCTTCTTTTTGCCACTTGCTAGTTTTCCCTTATGGTTTGTAGCTCCATGATTGTTTGTTTGTCCTCCAATTGCTTGTTTTGTTTCTAAAGGTAATTAGTGATCCATTTATCCCTCTCAAGGTCAAGTGATAGGGCTTGTATCTCAACTTCTTTCTCCTTGATGATCACATCCTTGGGTTTTGAGCTTTGGGAGCCCAAACCAGTGTCCTCTTCCTCAATCAAAATGAAATCCCTGTCTTGGCCTTCAAAAGGTCCTTCATCATGCAATGGTTTCTTTCCTCTGTCCTCTACCTGCTCTGATGAAGAAGAAGGAAAATCCCCTTTCACCCCAGGTGAAGATAAAATTTTCCTATTGTCTGGTGAAGAGAACAAGACCCCTTCCACCCCTGGTGGAGATAATACTCGTTTGGCAGCTGCAAAAAGTCTTCTTGTCCCATTTTCATAAGTTATAAACATAGGAATGTGGGCCTCTTCAGTTTTTCTTTCATGCTCTCTTTGTTGCCTAGAAGGTCCACCTTCCTCTTGAGGTTCTGCAAACATTTGAGGCCCCTTGAAAATCTCATGGGAAATGAAGGTTTCCCATGGCACTCCCAACTGAGTGAGCTGATGCACAACAACAATCTTGATGACAGCAAAGTGATAAATTCTATTAAGCTACTGTGGGTATGGTTTTATTTTTGCAAGCACAATCATCCTCTCTATATTTTTTCAAATGAAGTATGGAATACTCATCATTATAACCCTAATAAAATGCATAAGAAATCTGATATGATAGGCATAGAGTCTGGAGAACCTTCCCTCACATGTGAAGTATTTAATGATGAGTTTCATTAATGGCACATACTGGTCCTCCAAAAACATAAAAGGAAACACCATACCCAATTGACTATGATATTTGGCTTTAATGTAGGGTTCATAGTTCTGTTTGTTGATATTTTTTCTTTTGTTCCATCTTTCCCCCACATCTGGCATCCTTGTTGCTTCTGCAATAATGGCTGGTGAAAAAGTGAAATTTATGCTAGCAAGCTCTACCCTATTGTCCTCCATGTTGATGAAAAATTGCCTAGCCAATTCATGATTATACTTAACCCTCTCAACTAACTCACAAAACTCAAAGCAAGATTTGTATCTGAAACAAGTGGTGGCAAGAGGGCTTGTAAGAAGTTTAGCAATGCTAATGGACTCCTCTTTAACTATCTTCCCACCCTTGTAAGGTCTCCTAGGTTGTACATTCTTGTCCCTTGAACTGTCACTTTGTGTTTCTTCCTCATAGCTTGAGTCATTGTTTCTTGCCACAGTGCTTGTCTTAGGAAAATGATGAGATGAAGGTTTGATGAAAAATGATGATGAAAGAGGACAATGGTGATGAGTATGAAGAGATTTTACTCTTGGGAAATGAATTTGGGGAATGAAGGGAATGGTTTTGCGAAAGTAGGGTTTAGTGAGGGATTTAGGGTTTGATGAGGGAAATAGTTGTTTTAGGGGAGTGGGATATGTGAAAATGGGATAAATGGAGTGTATTATGGTAATAAAAGAGTTACAAGGGGTTTGATGATGTTTTTGTGAAGATAGGATGAAAATTACACAATAGAATGGCAAACAATGAAGAGAAACTAGGGTTTCATTTTCCACACGCAAGATTTATGAAAAACACCAATGTGACTTCAAATTCAACCTTAGGAGGATGATTACTTACTTGTAGAATGCAAATATAGCAAATTTTAGGGTTATGGCATGATTTGGGATGATTTAGAACAATCTATATTGATGCACAGTGCACCGGGCCCATTGCAAAGCGCCGTCGTGATGCACAGCGCCAGTTCAAAATAACACTGCAGTTTTGCCTCTGATGTGCAGCACCTACCTGATGCGTAGTGCACTGCCTCTGATGCACAGCGCCAGGCCAAGTTGCCTTGAAAAACAAGGTTTTTTGTCTCCTTTGCTCCAAATCATGATTTTTTACTCTCCAAGGGTATTTTGCACAATGAAATGACAAATGGCACCCCTTTCACTTTAAATATGAATGACTTTAAATTTTTACTTATTCTCAAACCACTTTTCTTATTTCAAAGTCACTTTTGGTCTTAAGCTCTGTTTTTCCATTAAAATTGACTTTTCTTAATCATTTGGTAAACTGATGCATTGATGCTTGCGATTTTGTCTGCAGTGGCTGGATTTGGCAAGGTGAGCAAGGGCAGCATCTTTGAACTTATTACATATACAAAATATTGAAATTACATAAAAATTTTGTACATAGAAATAAAAACTTTGTTTTACCTCAAAACTCTATTTTGAGGTAAAAACCACTTATTGAGCATATCATCATTGAAATTTTGATTTTGTGAACTTATTAGACCTCCTCATGTGCCTGCTGACCCTTTCTTGAGTTTTTTACTAACCATGGTGACAAACCCTAGACCTAATGAGACCTAAAACCCTAAAAATGATTTTGATAAATGGAATGAAATAAAATAACAGTAAATGACCTGAACATGTGAAAATAGGTTAGCAGGTAGATGCCATGAGGGAAATTGACAATGAACCACTACCATCAGTTGATCAATTACCTAATGGAATGCAACTGATGGGATGGGACACCTAATATGCATGCAAAAGGAGAAATTTGATCACTGATGGAGGGATGAAGATACCGACACTAACATTGGCTCCAATGGGGATGGTAGCTCCTGGGAGGTGCCAAGAATCATAGATCTCTAGAAGAGCAGACCAATGCCTTATCCATTGGGCAATGGAGTTAAGATACTTCGAAAACTAAAACTGACATTATGACTCAAAATGACTCAAAACTGAACTGACTAAAACAAAAAATGACTCAATACTTAACTAAAACAAGTACTTACAAAGCTTTCTTTTAATGGCAGTAGACCATCGAGATTTGAGGGCTTCAAATCATGATGACAACCACCTGCCTACTGATGAAATATGTACAATCATGTGAAGTGGGCCTTCCAATGTAAGCAATCCAGCATATGGCTACATACTGAAATTCTGCTCTCACTTTCTCCGAGCAGGTAGAACGATGTACATGTAGGCAACTCACAATAACAATTGAAACCAGGGATTATGCTAACAAACCAAGCAACCTTTATCTTCTCTAGTGCTTGCAAAAGAATGCCGAAGGGATATTGAAAATCCTGAAGCACTAGTTTGTCTTGAGCTCTAGTAGTAAAAAATACAAGTACTCCCTTCATTCTGATCTGAAAGAACAATTGGTTGCCGAATGATAGGAAGGCATAGGGAAGTATAAGCTTCTGCCATCTAAATTTTAGCTGTAAATTCCTTGAGCATGAGAAATTCTGGCATGTTGTCTCTCTCAGGCTCATATTCCTCAATTTCATGGTCTAGGTCATTCTTAAACAAAAAACAATCTTCAATATTATCAAACATGACAGCGTTATCATATTCATGAAAGAAAATATTATCTGTTCGCTGATCTATAAATCTAATTTCAAAACTGTCATCATTTTCAAAAGAAGAAGAAGTTTCACCAACACCTTCTTGGCCATGTGCACACTGCAGACCTGCATTAGCTTGGGCTGTAACCTGACCTTTCAAGAGTCTATCTATCTCATCTTCAGACAGAGGAGATAATGCTTTCTGTTTTGTTTTGCTCAAGCAATTATTGTCTTCTTGAAATAGCATTTCAAAACATGAAAAACCTGAATGACAGTCCTTAATTCCCTAGTCTTCTGAAATTTGAAAACATTGTTGATCATCTTCATATGACATGGCAATCAAATTGTCATTTACCACTGAGTTATTGAAAGAAGATTTTTCTCTTACTTGAACAAATATCTCATCTTTTTTTTCATAAAAGGATTAGATTACCTCCTCATGAAGGCTTTGTTCTAATGAAATGAAAGCACTTGGGTAAATAACTCTGTCTTCTTCATTCTAGATGATCTCAACAGCAGAGCTCTCCTTCATGGGATTCAGAATAAGGTACTCTTAATCATCACGATCTGAATCTAGATCTGAAATAGCTGACTTGAATTTATCACATCCTGAAATTGAAGCTTGATTTCCCTGCATACTGTCATTTGCTATGAGAAGATCAAAAGTAAGACCTTCTTTTTCATCATTTTCCATTGTACTAAGATATTGATCCTGTTGCAAATTTTCATGAGCATCTTGATAAATATCCACTAAGCTCTCTTTATGCTGTTGAATTCATACAGGGCTTCCATGATCTCATCATCCATGAAGTCATTATCTTCATAAATTCTCTCAATATTTTCAATAAAACTATAAACATGTTTGCAACAGTTCTGAACCATATTAAGGATGGATAAGATTCTTTATACCTTTCAAAGAAAATGGTATGAAAATATTTTAAATAGTAAATACAAGCAGGGGCAAACTTTCATACCAAGATCGGGCTTCACCTTATAGAGTGGCCATGAATATCTTCATCAAGCAATCTTTAGGAA
Organism: Pinus taeda; assembly: GCA_000404065.3. NCBI lineage: Eukaryota > Viridiplantae > Streptophyta > Pinopsida > Pinales > Pinaceae > Pinus > Pinus taeda. The sequence continues at coordinate 143,399 of APFE030845751.1, forward strand.
AATCAACCTTCAACTTGCGAATATGTATTTGAAATCTAACTAGATGTCAAGCAGCATCATTCCTATCATTATTTTTAAGCGTAGGTAAATTTATTCGCTAATCTACCTTAGGAATTTTATTTGGAAACCCTGGAATGTGATCTCAGCTCATGGGAGCATACCTTCAACCAAACAAATCCATTTTGATAATAATGAATTGACCAAAAAATTCTTCAGGCTACTGGTTCTTGAAGAGTGGAGTTTCCATAAAAATTATGAACCTTCGGATTTTTCGACACTGGAGTCACCAGGTGAATGATTTCAGCCTTCCTGTGTCTGATCGTTGTCCACCATCAACAATTAGATATGACCTTGATACATTATACTGAAGAACATAAAACTATGTCCCAAGTATGGTTGCCACTATGTTAGGGCTTAAGTCTACCTTAGGCTGAAGAAAGGCAGTTCTAGGGTAACATTAAACCACGCTTAACCTGGTATCTAGCCCTACCAGGTCAGGAGAGGGCTCTCTCCTTGTCAATATAAAAGAAAATATGGCAAATAAGGCTTGAGATAACTGATATGAATACTAATTTTAGGCTAGGTATATGCTCAGAGAAATTTTTTTGATTTTAATGGTTGGTTGCTAGATCAGATGGGGACGGCAGCTTTGGGTCTGGGAAATCAACACAGATTTGCAGAGGTTTCTATGGGGCGAGGTAGGAAAGTGTTTTAGCACTTTGAAATGAGTGTACTAGTGAGTCTAAAGGCTGGTGAGGAGCTGGAAAGGGCATGCAAGTGTCATTAATCCTCTTCAAACAATAGAAAACATTTAAAACTAAATAAAACCCCAAGGGAGAGCACTGAACATCAATGGATTCCACCCTTTAATCTTGAATCATTTAGTTATGAAGAAAGAAATAGATATTGGAACATATACACATAAGAGAAACTAAATCATAGAGGAAGAAACAATTCCAAGACACATTACCACATAAATCCCACAAAATGCTGCAAAACCCTGGTTTATTTCCTTGCCAAACTGCAGAAGTGATGTACACAGTAGCTCAATGCATCCACAAGAGTCCAACCTTGACAAATGACTAAGAAAGTACAATATATAGGCATAAAACCACCCATGCTAGCCATTAGGGGTCGAATCCATGAGTCTAGGAGCTGTTTCAACAAGATCTAAACTAGGAACTGAAGAATAGGCAGAGGAACAACTTGTCTCTAAAACTATGGAAACTGATTCATTCAGTTCAAAACCACCTAAAACTGATGTATCTACCTCCTTAAGTCAATTTTCATCATTTTTACATCAAAGTACAACAATTTACATCAATTTACATCATGAATTTGACAATGATAGAGAAAAAGTCAAACTGGTAGAAAACTAGGCGAAAAATTGAGTTTTTGAGCAAAATTGACAAAATTTTGCCTGATGTGCAGTGCCATTTGCCTAATGCGCAATGCCTTTTCCAAGCTAATTTTGAAGGCCTTCCATTCACCAAATTTTCTCCAAGATGGCGTGTTGGAAAGATATATCTATATACTTTCTAGGACAAGAGGAATGTTTGGATTTGGTGTCCATTTTCGCCTCCAAAAATCAGTTCTCCCAAGGTTGCTTCTTGTGGGTCTAAAAAGTGGCAGAGAGGGCATTTTTGACGTTGTTTTTGCCCTTTAGGTGACCCAGATCTCCTCCAAAATTCATGAAATTTTCTGGGTTTTCATATTTTTTCATGAAGAATCCAAAAACATAAGCCATTCTTCAAAATTCTCTACCAACTCAATGCGCAACATTAGTGACGCTGCGCATTAGAGGAAAATTTCTGTGTTTTGCAATTAAAATTTAGGAAATGACAAAAATTTCTCCAAAATTCTTCAAAATTGGCAAGAGACAAGCTTATAAATTTCTTTTCTGAGCCAAGGAAGCTTCAGCTAAGATTCTAAGTTTATCTTGCTCGTTTTTGGACTTTAAGGCTCTCCCTAGCTTGGCCTTTAGGCTTCTTATTCTTGTCTTGCAGATTTTGTTCCAGGCCAAATAGTGATAGGCCATATGGTGCAACATGTTATTCTCCTGATTAGCCTTATCAAGAAGCTTCTCAAGGTGGGCATTCACTCTTTACAACCATGATTCTCGACCAGCCTCTATTTCTTGCTCTAGTGAAGTCAGCTTGATTTTCCTTCTTTTTGCAACTTGTCGGTTTTCCCTTATGGTTTGCAGCTCCATGATTGTTTATTTGTCCTCCAATTGCTTGTTCTATTGCTCAAGGTAATTAATGATCCATTTATCCCTCTCAAGGTCAAGTGATAGGGCTTGGATCTCAGCTTCTTTCTCCTTGATGATCACATCCTTGAGTTTTGAGCTTTGGGAGCCAAAAACCAGTGTCCTCTTCCTCAATCAAAATGAAATCCCTGTCTTGGCCTTCAGAAGGCCCTTCATCATGCAATGGTTACTTTCCTCTATCCTATACCTGCTCTGCTGAAGAAGAAGGCAAATCCCCTTTCACCCCAGGTGAAGATAGTATTTGCCTATTGTTTGGTGAAGAGAACGAGACCCCTTCCACCCTTGGTGGAAATAATACTCATTTGGAAGCTGCAAAAAGTCTTCTTGTCTGCTTTTCATAAGCTATAAACATAGGAATGTGGGCCTCTTCAGTTCTGCTTTCATGCTCTCTTTGTTTCCCGGAAGGTCCACCTTCCTCTTGAGGTTCTGCAAACATTTGAGGTCCCTTGAAAATCTCATGGGCAATGAAGGTTTCCCATGGCACTCCCAACTGAGTGAGCTGAGGCACAACAACAATCTTGATGATAGCAAAGTGATAAATGCTATTAGGCTGCTTTGGGTATGGTTTTCTCTTTGCATGCACAATCATCCTCTCTATATTTTTGCAAATGAAGTATGGAATACTCATCATTCTAATCCTAGTAAAATGCATAAGCAATCTGATATGATAGACATAGAGTCTATACAACCTTCCCTCACATGTGAAGTATTTGATGATGAGTTTCGTTAATGGTACATACTGGTCCTCCAAAAACTTAAAAGGAAACACCCTACCCAATTAGCTATGATATTTGGCTTTAATGTAGGGTTCATAGTTCTGTTTGCTGATATTTTGTCTTTTGTTCCATCTTTCCCCCACATTTGGCATCCTATTTGCTTCTGCAATAATGGTTGGTGAAAGAGTAAATTGATGCCAGCAAGTTGTACCCTATTGTCCTCCATGTTTATGGCAAATTACCTAGACAATTCATGATGATACTTAACCCTCTCAACTAACTCACAAAACTCAAAGCAAGATTGGTATCTAAAACAAGTGGTGGCAAGAGGGCATGCAAGAAGTTTAGAAATGCTATTGGGCTCCTCTTTGATTATCTTCCCACCCTTGTGAGGTCTCCTAGGTTGTACATTCTTGTCTCCTAAACTATCACTTTGTGTTTCTTCCTCATAGCTTGAGTCACTGTTTGTTGCCATAGTGGTTGTCTTAGTAAAATGATGAGATGAAGGTTTGATAAAAAATGATGATGAAAGAGGACAATGGTGATGAGTATGAAGAGATTTTACTCTTGGGAAATGAATTTGGGGAATGAAGGGAGTGGTTTTGCGAAATTAGGGCTTAGTGAGGGATTTAGGGTTTGATGAGGGAAATAGTTGCTTTAAGGGAGTGGGATATGGGAAAATGTGATAAATGGAGTGTATTAGGGTAATAAAAGAGTGAAAAGGGGTTTGATGATGTTTTTGTGAAGATGGGATGAAAATTGCACAATAGAATGGCAAACAATGAAGAAAAACTAGGGTTTCATTTTCCACATGCAATATTTATGAAAAACACTAATGTGACCTCAAATTCAACCTTAGGAGGATGATTACTTACTTGTAGAATGCAAATATAGAAAATTTGACGGTTATGGCATGATTTGGGATGATTTAGAAGAATCTGGACTGATGCGCAGCACACTGTGCCCAATGCGCAGTGCCCTCCTGATCCGCAGTGCCAGTTCAAAATAACACTGTAGTTTTGCCTCTGATGCGCAGTGCCTGCATGATGCGCAACGCACTGCCTCTAATGCGCAACGCCAGGCGAAGTTGCTTTGAAAAACAGGGGTTTTTGTCTCCTTTGCTCCAAATCGTGATTTTTGACGCTCCAAGGGTATTTTTCACAATGAAATGACAAATGGCACCCCTTTCACTTTAAATATGAATGAATTTAAATTCTTACTTATTCTCAAACCCACTTTTCTAATGTCAAAGTCACTTTTGGTCTTGAACTCTGTTTTTCCATTGAAATTGACTTTTTTTAATCATTTAGTAAATTGATGCATTGATGCTTGTGTTTTTGTCTACAATGGATGGAGTTGGCAAGGTGAGCAAGGGCAACAACTTTGAACTTATCACATATAGAAAATATTGAAATTACATAAAAAAAATTGTACATAGAAATAAAAACTCTGTTTTACCTCAAAACAGAGTTTTGAGGTAAAAACCACTTATTGAGCATATCATCATTGAAATTTTATTTTTTGAACTTATTAGACCTCCTCATGTGCCTGCTGACCCTTTATTGAGTTTTTTGCTGACAATGGTGACAAACCCTAGACCTAATGAGACCTAAAATCCTAAAAAGGATTTTGGTAAATGGAATGAAATCAAATAATAGTAAATGACCTGAACATGTGAAAACATGCCAACAGGTAGATGCCATGAGAGAAATTGGCCCAATATATTCCCAATAACAATGGGTAGGGATTGTTGTCATCAACAATCTCTGTCACTTCGAAATATGCTAGCACGCTTGCTCCTTCGATATCTATTATGATTCCCTGCAATCTCCCCATAGGTAGGATCTCTTGCTGATTCGCCATCCGCAGTTGGCTAGGAGACCATTACAACGCAGGCCTGCCCATGCACTCCCATGTTTGCTTTGGCAAGAAATTCACATCTGATTCTAGATCCAAAATCACTTGGTCCATCTCATATTCCCCGATCTGCGTGGTCAATCTCATCTCCCTCCTTGTTCACTTTGTGTGCTTCCCGAGCTTCTGGATTACACACGGTTCTCCTGGAGTAGTCCCAATGCATCTAGTTATGAGTTCTTGCAGCCCCTTTACAACCATGCTTTCATGAAGCAGCTTCATGCATGTCTCCAAGAACATAGTGAGCATCGATGGGTCCATATCTGGCTCCAGTCTATCTTTACTTCCTGAAGTGGAGGCATCATTAAAGATCCTCTTAGATTCCAGGAAGGTCTCCTAGCGCACTCCAAAGCAAATTATGGTTCCTCCATTGGAGCCTTGCAAACCCAGGTACATTATTGAGGCTACTTGCCTTTGACATCCCCTGTCGTAATACTACTATGGAGCAGGATATTTACATTAGGGTCTTCCTCACATGGCTCAGACCTCATCATTTGTAGGTTTTGAGTTGGGGGAGGTTGGAGTGCTCCTTTATCATGCAACCTCGCTATCAGTGTGGGAAAATCCTCCATCTCATGGTCAAACAATGTACAATACAAGCATGATGGTCGAGTTTGATTCGTACAATCCCAAGCATAATGCCCTGGCCCTCCACAATTGTAACATATCAGTTGTCTACGACCTCTTCCTGGTCCCCTTCCACCTTGCGCTCATCTGTGTCCCTAAAATACGGTGTGCGCCATTCCTGTGTTTTGATCGAGGACCTGTGTTTTGGCCTGAACTATGTAGGTAGGAGTTTGATCTATCAACAATTCATAACTTCGACAGGTGCACTCATCATGTCTTACTAGCCTACAAAAATTACAGAACAACTGTTGTGAATTCTGCGTATACTTTTTTAATAGATGGAAGTTATCTGTAGCATTCTTTCCTCCTATCTAACAAATCATGCACCATAGTCAGGCACTGCGCTTGTTCCTACTTGTGCCTCCAGACTTAGTGGAACTGGCCCTCCTCTCACAAGGTAATTCGTGAATACCAAGTAGTGGTCCTTGTCGTGCCCCTGGCCCTTGCACTTTATGCACCATATCTCATCACGCATCTTTAGGCGGGTTGTCCTACCTTATTTCAAACCCTGCATCTCTAGGCACAAGTTTTTCAACTGCGCATGAAACAAGGTAGGACAACCCGTTCCATAGATGTGGCATTAACGATGCTACAAACCATTCACGATGTTGCCCATCTATTAATGTCATGTTCGCTTCACAAATTGTGTACTTCAGTCTTTGATCCAATTCCCATGGGGACTCCCCTGGTAGCATTTTGATCTCCTTGAATCCAATGATCGATTTTGCCTCAGACTTTAGCATCCTAAATTCTTTGTTTTAGCGCAGTTTGGATATCCACAATCCCTACATCTGGATTGTCATTGGAATGCTTAATGTACCAGCTCAACGCGTAATCTTGTAGACCACTGACCAATGTTTCCTTCTTCATATTATCATTTGTGACACCCTATTCTTCCCATAAATATTTTATCACGAACTAAAACTGGTCCAAATATTCATTCTCTACTCCCTTAAACACTAGTAGCTTTATCGCATTTCCCATACTGCTTTGCGGTGGTGGTGGAGGTGGTATGGGTGAAGACAAGGGTGAAGATGGTGAAACTAGTGGTTATGTGGGTGGGGGTGGCATGTGCGGAATTCTCTGCCTTATTATATTGATCATACTTCTTGGGGAGACCTTCGTGAGCTCTTCTTCGCCCCCTCGCGAAGGTGAAATCAAGGGGCTAGTCTCTAGTTCTGTGCTACCTTCATTTCTGTAGATTCTCCCGCTTGAGGTCCTTTTAGGAAGTATCATTCTACCTCACTATAACTAATTGAAGTATCTACCATGAATTTAGTGACGAATGCTCCTATGATTCGATTAAGCCAATGATTGACAGCATGCGTTATTTGATCTTCGGATGCTTCCAATCTATGCACCAATTCTGGAGTCCACGTAATAGGTTTTTCGACTTTACACCTTCCTTGGCTATCTTCTAGCTTCGCGATCCACTTCTACAACTCAGCGGTGAAGGATGCAAATAAAATTTCATGGATTTCCGTGTATAAGTAGCATCCTAAAAACTCTTCCTTTGATAGGCGTGGATTCCTATTTTCCTGTACTGCGAACTCGTGAATATTTCTGCCCAACCAATCTTCATTAACTTTCTTTGTCAGATTCTAGTGATACGACATCAGCCATCTCTATGCAGATCCCGGTCTGAGTAACAGAACCATTTGTTGGTTTGTTGGGGCCTGACCCAAGTTCGAAGTTAATTAGCTAAACAAATCCCTGTACTATTGGCCCTCTCGACAACAGTTTGTAGAGCGCGGACTGAGGCCTCACCCAAAGTAGTATGGGAGGGTGATAGAACCAGGTTTCTACACCCTTGAGATGTCTGAGAGGTTCAACTTGTCCACTATTGGTCCCTGCGTGTAGGTTTCTTCACGCACTTTCATGTTCCTCGTGGCCTGATACACTGCCTTCGTGTAACCCTAACCAGGGGCTGTGGAGCTCTCGCGCCGCAACCCGAGATCTTACTTATCTTCGAGTACTAGTTAATTACATTCACCTACTTGAATGTCTTAAGTTATAATTATTTATACAAAACATTCATACAGGTTCACGTAGTGAATAAACAATATACTTGCAAATTATATCCAATCATGCATTAAACTAGGAAGAGATACGTAGAAATATAGTAAAACTTCTCTTTATTGATTCTTCCAATGGTTACAGACTTGACCTTCCCTACGCACTCAGCTGCAGGGGTTCGTGCACTCAGCTGTCGACTACTAAGCCTATGCGCACTTAGTTGCAGAGCCTTCTCCTACTCTATGACCCACATACACACTTTACACTTCAACTAAATCCCTTAGACTTCTCCTTTCCTTCTATTCCTCTATTCGTTGTCTTATACACTTAGAGCCTCACTCTATTTATACAATCCCATGGTCTGCAAACCATGGGTAGGTCTATCCAACCGACATTACATTACAAAAAGTAGGGTGGAAAACCCTGTGACTCTATTATAATTTCGAGCCCCGCGCCTACAATTAGCGGAGTTTTTACAAAACGATTCGGTCAAAACTTGGGCTTTAAGCTCCAAAACATGCCTTGGGGGGATTCCATGCCCAACACGTTTCTCTCAGCATCCTACCAAAACATTAACTCGATCAAGAATCCATCTCCATCTCCATGAAAATGTAAGGAAGCCATGACTATGTCCATGAAGTAGTCCCCATATCATCTGCAACATGTTGTCCATGATGTTGGTGCTAATGTGCTACAAATCAGTTGCATCCCTCCCAACATCATCATCCATATGTGTAACATCCATCCCCTTAAAATGAAGAGATACTCTCATCAAACTGACTCTCGATGTGCCGCATCCAGGTCCATGAAGCATCCTTGATCATGTCTGTAATGTGCCATCCCTCAAGCCTACCAAAGAAACAATTGTACACCTATCTCATCATCCATGTGTTGCCCATGGTCATAGACCGATCAGATCCCATGCATCAAAGTCGTTAATTCTCGGCTCAACCCATGCCCAAGTGTTGCCACCAAGGCATCATCATTGCTGCAACTCCATCACTCCAAAGTGTCTCTCATCAAACCTCCATGTTGAACAGGTAAATCCCCTCTACGGATAGAGGTGATCCCACTAGCCCAACATGGGTCTAGAAACAATCACACAACGCTAACACGTAGGTTCCTAATTTCAAATCAAAGATCGATGATGAGGGCCTACCTGGGTTCCAACGCTAATACTTGTAGAAGAGTCGTCGCTCCTGTTCCTTTGCTCCGGCTGGTCACAATCCCCATGATCCTCATGAACGGACACCTGCACATGCAAAGAATGACACAAATACAAGCATAAAATCAAATAGATGCAATTATATATCAGTCAGAAAAGATATAACTCAATCATCATAATAAAGACACATGAGTGGAACCATAATGATAGTCGTCTATTAATGAATAAAAGCAGAGAAAGATACAACCAAGGTTCTGACGTTGAACCAATTCTCTACCTAGGCAAGCAGCTATATACGCCTTGCAATAGACCTTCTCTCTCTCAGGATTTCGACAGCATAACCTCCCTATGCTTCAATGCTCTTACTATCACTCTAGCATTACTTCAGAACTCTTAGCACTCTAGCAAAAACTAGCTTGTCTAATGCATGAGGACAGTCATTTATAGATGGATAAGGGAGGAAGGTACAATGTACCAGGACGCCCATTGTGGATTGGCATTATCCCTAAAAAGCTACTGAGGATAGTTGTCATGGATAAAGGATGACTCTCGACCTCTATCATGAGGATTTTTCCCTCAAAGAACTTCATGATAAGAGAGGAAAAAACATATGGGTGCGCGTTGGCCAAAAATCATTACCAAATTTAGGTGGCGCGAGTGTTGCTCTAGGACAGAGCGCCAATGGGCGCACCCCCTTTTGAGGATCTCAGTCATTGGCGCGGGTAAGACACTGTG
>APFE030845751.1:154614-170676 GCA_000404065.3 Pinus taeda
CACAAGATCAGGAACTATGCTCGGCACCTTTGTTTCATTTTTTAACGAGCTTGACACAAGACAAGGAACTATGCTCGGGACTCCTTGTTTCATTTTTTAGGGAGCTTGACATAGGAAAGTGAACTATGCTCCGCCTGAGCTTCATCATAATGAACAGGAAGTCGGGGCTTCTGAGAGTGGCGCTCCTGATGGGAGATCAATGTCTCGAAAGTCGGGACCCAATGCCCTGAAAACACTATGCACGATGGCGGCATTGCTGGATATAGGCATGGGAGAGTTAGCCATGTAGTTGACCTGCGGTGGGGCAGATACAACTGGTGGATAAAAACCAGGAGGGGATGACAACTGCGTAGGAGGCACCGGGGGGCTAAAGAACGATAATTGATCTATAGTCACAATCCTTCCATCGTGTGGAAAGCAAACCACACGGAAAAGTGAAGAGACAAGGGCCCCCATTGCATAAACATAATCACGACGAAGGAGAAGATTGAAATCTAAAGCACCTTGGGTAACCAGCATGTCTACATAGACGGTTTTTCCTCCCAAAGTAATGGGGAACTTTGGAAGGATCCCCAATGGTTGACTGGTTCCTCCATCAAACGCCATCAGATTCTGCGCAACGGGCACAAGCTGTGGGGAGCCCAAAGCTTGCCAAGTAGTAGAAGGCATAAGACTGACAGATGCACCCTCATCCAAGACAGTGCTAGGTACTGTCGTATCATAGGCATGTACTGTAATCTGGAAAGGCACATGGGATGGAAGGCGGAAAGCAGTCAGGTGACGCCAGTCGAAGGAAACGACTGAACTACTTGGTGGGGGAATCGTATGATTGCCCCCCTGCTCTAAAGGAACCGAAGAAGGACCCGCTGAATCAATGGGGATAAGAGGGTCGTTTTCGGACTCAGGAGAATCTGATGAGACGAGAAGAACATGATCATGACGCTCTTCCAGAACAGAGTGGTTGAGGGGTGGTGACCCGGAGTCGACACTCTCTCCGACCAATGGTTGGTCTGGAGTAGGCTGGGCAGAGCCAGGTTCAGGAAGAGGAGGTTGGACAAGAGAGGAGTTTAAACCCATCTTGTTGTCAGTAGGAGGACGATCTACAACTGCAGAAAGACGTTGATATCCAACGGGGAGTTGGGGTGAGGGAGTCATGAGACTTTCCAAAACAATGGAGGCTTTATCCATGAGTGGACAAAGGTGAAGGGGATGATTGCCTACACAAAATCTGCAGGGGATTCGAATCTTCCCTTTTCCCTTGCCTTTCCCAACTGATGAGGTAGCATCGTCGTGAGCTTCAGAGGACGATGAGGGGCGGGCCTGATCACGGGACCACATGTCTAAGATCTTGGGAATACCAGGACAATCACGAAGGAGATGGTCCTCCTTGCATAATCGACAAGGAAACTTAACCTTCCGCGGAGGAGCGGAAGGAGGCCCGATTTCAGGTGTACGCGAGGGAGCAAGAGTTGTGCTTGTAGCCTCTCCCTTAGTAGACTTCTTCTTCTTGTTCTTGTTCTTCTTCTTCTTAGCCACCTGGTTACTCGAATCGAGACTTTCACCAGGCGAAGTACGAGAAGAAGATGTAGAAGTAGGCATCGAAGGAGAGAGGTCCACCTTAGGTTCAACATGATGTTGTGCAGGAGGGACTGATGGAGAAGGGAGGAAGATACAATGTACCAGGACGCCCATTGTGGATTGGCATTATCCCTGAAAAGCTACTGAGGATAGTTTTCATGGATAAAGGATGACTCTCGACCTCTATCATGAGGATTTTTCCCTCAAATAACTTCATGATAAGAGAGGAAAAAACATATGGGTGCGCGTTGGCCAAAAATCATTACCAAATTTAGGTGGCGCGAGTGTTGCTCTAGGACAAAGCGCCAATGGGCGCGCCCCCTTTTGAGGATCTAAGTCATTGGCGCGGGTAAGACACTGTGTACCTGCGCCAATGGAAAAAGGGCACTTTTCAGGGATAATTTGCAAAAGGTGTCTTCAGGGAACATGAAGTACATACTTAGGGGAACATAATGCAAATGTTTTTAGGTTATGTCACTGCTCACAGGTCCTGAAATGTGTCCTTCAATATACGAAAATAGGGGTAACATGGACGGTGACCAACGGTGACAAATTACTGTGTAACACTCCACATCAATCCACTCTCTCAAGCACACCCATAAATGTACTCAAAAGTATGCATCCCATACTCCATAAAAGTCCCTGACCTTAGCTCATTAATGCATTAGATCTTCAAAATCCACCATAATATGAAGTCCCTAAAAGTTACAACCTCATGTCATCATGAGCTCCATGAGTCATCTCCAATCAACATCCTAGCAAGCATACATGTCCCACCCTCTAAAGGTCTCTTCAAGATACCTCAACTCCCCATGTAGTAGGAATGCTTCATAGTGTTCTCACAACTCCACCAAGTCCATGGCCTTGTTGTACAAGAGTGCACAACATCTCCATGAGCTCATAAGTAAAATATCTTAATGTCGCATCACCAAATCCATCCGCACAACATCCATGCCTTGGAACTCGTTGGATGCCCATAAGTGATACCTCTACAAGTTCTCTTGCAGGATGTTCCTCCATAAGACTGCCATGGTCCATCTCTCCAACTCAATGTCCATCACTCAAGTTTCCCATGTTATCCAAGTAAGTAGACCTAGCACAACATCAGTTATCCTCATGCAAGTTCGCAATCCAGTCTAGTGACCATAGTCACCCAAACCATATATCTCATCAAGTTGTATGAGTCTCTTCACACATAGCTCCCCCACTAAAGGTTCCACCAGGACTTTCTCTTGGTCTTGGCCATGAGAAGTCCACCCAAGTATCATCATACCTCAAGTGTGTGTCCTTCTCCAATCTATTAATGAGCCATGATGGGAACTTAGCCAATCTTTCCATATTGCTAAAGCATGACCCATTCCTTCGCAATGATCATCACATTCCTCCCTTTTCACAAGAATTTGCACCTTCTACCATAAGGTCACAAACTACCCCAACAAGCTCTGCAACAGTTAATGGTCCTTTCTTCTCCATAGAAGGTCTCATCATAGACATCCATGGTAAGATCTCCCATTGCATTGGAAAATTGATTTTTCCCTTCCATGCATATGGCCCATCTTACGAAAAGCTTCAATGAAATACAAGTAATATTAGGAATACTTACTTCACCATGAGGCTCCTCCATGTGATTGTCCTCATCCACCAATGTCTGCAAACTACATGATCCTGGTCCAAATTTATCAATTTCAAGTTCCTCATCCATCGTTTTCATGTATGTTGCAACATCATCCAAATTCACTCCTATTATGGTAGGTTCCATCCCACCAAACTCCTCTTTGTCATGTTATGAACCACTCTTTCTCAAGATTTATCCATTCTTTCTTCTTCCAAAGCAGGTTCTTCCTTATTCTCAACCCCTTGAGTTCTACATCAAATAATTCCACTTTCCCTGCAAGTCGATAGAGTTCACCTCTATTCATGTCATAAATTCCTTCCATGGCCAAAGCAAAAAGAGCATCCCTTGTTTCGAAAAATTCCTTGCTCAAATCTGCAATTCTTTGTTCAACATCACTTGATTCTTCAAGTAGACTTCGTTTAGATTGACTTGGCCCCAAAGTGTGCCCCTGTCATTCCTAAAAGGTCATTATTCCTACAAAACCCATTTTTTGCAAAATGGACATCCTCCTCGATTCTCTGAATCAATATCGGATACCAACTATTACGCCCCTACCCTAGCAGTAGTCATTCATCCACACGAAGGGGGGTATGGCAACACCACCTGTTTTCTTCTTAACAGTACTCACAAGTGTGGAATACGCCTAACTTCTTATACTTAGTTTATTTTTTCACTTTCCTAAGTATAACATTCACATACACAGCAGAAACATTCAATTAGTCATCGTCATCATTATTACCATTTAGACATATGCACAGTGGATAATTAATGAGAGGGGAAAATCCCTGAATATTGTTATGCCCTTATGATAATAACAATATTTAACAAAATATACAAGTTACAATCTTTGTAGGGATCCCCAAGTTTCCTCTTTACAATTTTTGTCACAACTGTGCAACTTATCCTGCACCATTCGAACCACCCGAACCACCATTCAAAGCACCCATCTCGTCAAGCAAAGGCACCCACCACCAGGATGCCCTCTACACCAACTCATGTCTACTGGAAATTCCATCTATTGCATTGTGTTGAAGTAAAATTATAAGTGCAGACACGAACAATTTCCTCTAGCCTGATAATGGGTCTAGCCACAACAGATACATTCTATGGAAGATTTCCTTAGGTTAGAATCAATCAAGAGGGCCTACCTCTTGGTCACTTATCCTGCTTAATGATGTCCTCTCTTGCTCATTCCAGCTATCTCTCACTTCCCTCTTCAAGCACCTGAAACAAGTAAATAACAACAGACAACAAACATAATAATAGACAAATTGTAATTCGACCTACTTAACAAGTCAAGAAACATTAAGCCATGAATATGTAATATTATAAAACATGTAGGAAATCAATCTATAGTTCAATATATTAATATTAAAGAGAGATTACAACCATTTTTCTTGATGTTTCCATCTTCCTCGGACAAGACCAGGTTCCCACACATTTTTGCTAGCATTCCACGATGGCTTCAAACAATAACAGTTTTAAAGATCTTCCCTTTAGGCTTCACTCAAAACCAAAACACACTTCTCCCTCACACAAATAGATAGCTAAAAATACTAATAGCTTTCTTGTATACTCCAAAATATCATCAACACTTTGCAACTATAACACTCACACTCAGCTAAAAACTATCAACTGTGACTAGTTTGTGCTTGGGAAGAAGGGAGGTTTATATAAGAAATATGGATGGGAGATGGATCCTATTCTCATGGGAGAAGGACATATCCCTTGAGGTAGTTCCATCATTATAGGGGAAAGGATCCCAAACTATCATCCTCGACCCCATGCAGCCAAACCATTTACCAGACTTCTGTTACGGAGCTTCTAGAGCTAGAAGCTCCAGCTCTAATTTAAAAAACTTTCCATAACAGGACCTATGTGATTGAAACACATCTCAGCCGCTCCAGTCGGCATGATAATTAGTTCTAATGTCTGCACATTGGCATGGAAGAGACAAAGGCCATTAGAGCCAACCTTGTAAACTGGGCGTAACAAAAGTTTAAGGGGAAATGGTGCAAAAGGGAATTGATTTTCTCATGAAGAGGGAGACAATGGGAGTTTTTTCATGAAGGCAAAGCATGCGGGGTTCACTATAGAGGCCCTCCAGGATCAAGAAACGGGGAGTACAGGGACAGTGAAAAAATGATGTGTAACATATGCTCCCTAAAGTGTGAAGGCGAAACTAGAGTGAGGGATGAAATTCTTTATAAATTAGTGTGGGGAACCAGTCTATCATTGGAAAACCTGCAAGCAAGTAGATACATATACATAAACTAATATATCTATAAAATGATACATGAATCATGGCATGGACACATCCATCCAGAGAATGATCATGTAAATGGATCCAGGTATGGCTACAACCATCTAATAATGAGAAGGATCACATATAATAACTCATGGTCTGGTTGCAACAAACCATATGAAAGAGACATGCATATCAACATAACCATGTCACATTACTTCGCAACCTGGACTTTTTGTGATCTGAGTCCAAGGTCTTGCGCTCGAACACGACCAGACCAAAGTACAGATCCTAGCATGCGAATGGATGTGTTGATGTTGAACATGCTAGAAAGTCGCTCGATTACTAGTCAATGATGTAAAATGTTAAAAAGTGCTAGACAAACCACAAATAATGATAATTGTCCTCAAGGTACTATCAAAACAATTCATGGCATGTGAATATAGGAATTGAATTCGAACACCCGTGAAATCACTCTATCAAAAGCCAATAATGTAAACTTGTCGCCAAGTGCGAAGAACTTGCCATTAGGGCATGCAAGCTCTAAGGTACTGGAAGGGAGTCTCTTAGTCAACTTTCTGGATAATGGGTTGAAGTCGACAGAAAGTGACCATGTGGAAGGAGGACCATAATGAATCCCACATCATTGATACGAGATGAGAGGATGCAAAATTATTTTGGATGATATGAAGAATTAGAGGTAAGTGTAACTACAAAAGGACAACTCTTGAACATATTGGAGACACAATTGGAAGTTTGTCAGCTTTTGGATCCATCGAACCAGTGGTCATAATGATGTGGAAAAGATTAAATGGAAAGAAATAATGAACGGCCCAAACCCAGGAAGGTCAACAATATGGAGGAGGATGTCCCAACTTGACATGAAGCAAAGATTGTCATGTTCAAGAGTGAGCTGGCAACACGACTGATAGATTTCCAAATTTTTCCCCCACCATTTCTGGAGAGTACCCCAATTATCTTTTAGTCACAAGCTCGAATGGGATACCAGATGCTTGCACTGTAAGTTCATCCTTAGGATGAATCAGATGTCATTTAATAGTTTAACAAGTATGACAAAGGTGTAACTCGGCATATCTTTCATGTTTATAGAGTTTGAAAAAGACATGTAAAAGAAAAATAGACATGGTCCCTTTTCGTATATTTGTGTCTCTCGATTCCAAAATGGTAGAAAAAATACTTGAGAGAATCACTTGACCATTTTGATCAAGGAGTACCTTTTTCGTAAATAGTGCCTCCCAGCTCGAAAAAGGGGTTAACTTATACTGGGCACACAATGCTTCACATCCGTTAATGAATTTGAAACAATAAGGGCTTGGCCATATTTTTTCTTTTAAAGAGTCAGAAAAGAGATGAAAGTGGGCCCCCCATTTTTATTCTCTTTAATGAGTCAAAAAGGGAAAAAAATACTTGGCAATATTTTCATATGAGTTTAATGAGTCAAGAAAAGAGTTGAAATGTGAGTCATCATCATCATCGAACATCCATCACATGTCGCTGCATAAGTAAGGCAAAGTGTATTATCAAGTCCTTGAGGCAAAATAGGTCAACAATATTTACAAAACCTGACATTTTCATGAAAAAATGAATAAAAATGGGAAAAGTAAATATATTTTTACCATTTACCATTTTACCTTTGATGTGAAGACCTTTTACGCACTTTTTCCGTAATTGTTCTAGAGCATATTGTGGGAGCTCTGGGAGGTCAATCGATGAGCCATCAACCCAAAGTAATAGCCAAAGCCATGAGCTCCATTTTCATGCTATTTATTTATGTTTTTAGCCATTTTTTTGAATTTTTAGGGAGGCTTTTGAAAATATTTTTCACCCTTCGTCAGTGTGATTTCCAGGGATGGAATTGTGCTGGCCGAAGGTGATTTGAAAAGCCATCTACACAAATTAAGAAATGGTTTTTAAAATAGGCATGCCTACACCGTAGATTGGGAAAAACCCTATGTTCTCAAAAACTGACCATTTAATCTCG
Source organism: Pinus taeda (assembly GCA_000404065.3). Taxonomy (NCBI): domain Eukaryota; kingdom Viridiplantae; phylum Streptophyta; class Pinopsida; order Pinales; family Pinaceae; genus Pinus; species Pinus taeda. The sequence continues at coordinate 162,055 of APFE030845751.1, forward strand.
AATTTTATGTGCACTGAAATTAATGGCTTTTGCAGGAGAGAATCACTAAAAATGGTGGATTGGAAGGAAATGTAACATGAAGATGTTGAAACCCAGGCAATGAATGATCCAAATTTCCTACAGGCTTTAAGGGCTTGCATGCTCCTCAAATTCTTCCTTACACCAGGGATGTGGCCCAGCCCTAGTTTCTTCGATACTTGATAAGCCTTTGGGACATTAATAAGGAGATTTTTGTGATTAGGGATTAGGAGCTGGAGTTGGCAACTTCATATATCTACTTCATCACCAGAATGTCTCGTAGAGGTGATCCAATGATATTGAATCAATCACGTCCGATCGGGGCATTCATATATTCCTTGCTTGCCGAACACTGCACTGAGGCCTTAAAATCCAAGAGTGGGAAGATAGAAATTTCCAGTGTGCAGGATTTGACACACAACACACTAACAAGTCGAAGTTCCTTTATGCTATTGACTGCACAACTCCTACGATCTTCAACTATCCAGAGGCCAAGAAGATGAACATCAAGCGCCAGTCGTCCAACGCCAAGGTGGGAAATCGGAAGTAATTTGGCTTTGGATCTATATTTGTGACCTTCTTCCTGGAATGAGTGCCACTGTTCTAGTATTAGTTGACTGTGGTAGATCCTCTTGTGCCACGTGATCCGTGTGTTATGACTTAAGAATTCTAATGCCAAAATTCTTCACATTAGTTTGATGGTAAAGGTTGGTGCTAGTCTAAGTTTGATTTTTGTTTGCCTTAGAGTCTGAGTCTTAAGAGTCTTGAGTCAACTATGCATTCTCATTCATCACCGGTCTCATAACCATGTGTCAGTTTTGTTCAAAGGTTACTATGTGCCACAAATATTTTTAGGTAATTTCGCAGCGCATAAATCATTTTTAGTAGTTTCGCAGCGCAACATGTTTTAGGTGATTTCGTAGTGCATAATTCAAATTTTACATTGACTACGCTATGAAATCGTAGATTCGTGCAATCTGAAGCAAACCTTTCCCAACTGTGAAATCTGCCAAGTTCAATTATGGTTGCATCATCCACTGTCAGCTTATACACTCCACATATCAAGTCTAACTGCTTATCTCCATCATTACAGTCGCTAGGTACTCTGGTACACTCGGATTGCAAGATCCAAGAAAAGTCAGGTATGCACAGTCTTAGTCATGATTTCATTCATTGCATAAGGGAAAAATCTACAAGTGTTCAATTTGAATGCATTACATATCAAGCGAGGCAACTATCAAGTGAGGCAGAGATCAAAGATTGAAATAGAGTTGGTCATCAAACGTATCATTTCGCTGGAGATTCATGGAGGGGTTTGTAGAGAGAAAGAATCACAGGTTAGGTAGGTGTTTAAGGTCCAAACCTGAAGGTTTAGACAAAACCTTGAGGAACAAGGAAGTTGAGCATGCATTCAAGCAAGCTGGGTGCTGGAATTTTTGCAAGAAACTCCAGGGAGGTCATGCATAGGTCACCAAGGAATTTTCCTTGAATTTCATAGGACTGAATTCAAAGGTTGGTATGCTTGAACTGCAGGTCTCACCAGACATAATATCCATAGTTACAGAGATTCCAAGAGGGCAATAAACTTGGTTTGAGAATTTCAAATTCGATATGAATCCATGTAAAGAATTTCTAAAGCACGAGTTCTTTAACTCCGATTTAAACAAATCTATTCCTAGGAGTTATGTCAAGGATTCATATGCCAATTTGCTTACTTGCATACAAAAGTACCTTACCTGTGAAGGGAGATACAATAAGGTGTATTCATATCATTTCAAACTTTTGTTGCATTTCACAGGGAAGAGTTCTATTGATTTTCCTTTCTTCTTATTCCGTAGCCTAAGCAAAATGTGTGATAAGGTGCAATTAAGAAAAGAAGCTTGTGAGACTTCATTGTTTCACCATGGATTGGCTAAGTTGATTGTTTTGCATGAACTCGAGAGAGTAGGTAGGGACTGACCCACATTCATATTCATGTCTGGTTTCAAGAACGAGACTGGTCTCAGTCCTCAAGCGGTAAAATATCTTCCAACAACAACTAGTCATCAGGCAGAAATAAGATCCAGGAGGTTTTCAAATTTGAAGGCTAGGAAACAAGTAAGAGAATCCACCAATCCACTGACCATCTAGGATACACCCCAGCAGTCCCTTAAAGAGAAGGCTCAGGTCAAAGAAGGTGCACATGAATCAAGCACAGGTGAAGGAGCTCAAAGAAGAGGGACTAGGAGCCAGGTAGCTAAAGAAAAAGGAAAATTAGTGATTATTGAAGAAAGCCCTACTTCAAAGGGAGACTTAAATGACTTACTGCAAGCCATTGACATTGAAGAATCTCCCCTGGTTCGAGCAAATTTGATAGAGTCAGAAAATGACAAGGTTAAGAGAGTCAAAGCCTCCAAAAAACTCAAGTTTGATGATCAGGTTGATCAATTTGTATTTAAGCCATGGAGACCCATAACGAGGAATTTTAAACAAATACAGGAGGTATTGCCAAGAGCAGATGAAATAGGGGAGGCAACACAGCCTCATGAAGGAAAAGATATAAGAAAAGCAGTTACCCTTCAAGAAGAAGATAGTGTGGAAGAGTTGAAAAGGAGGTTGGAATTGGCAAACTTTGAAATTGCTAGACTAAAGAAAGCCTCCAGGAAATTTGCAATCAAGGAGGCTTATTTTAACCAAATGAAAGCTCGGTGGGAGGAAAAAACATTTCAAATACTCGAGGTTGTTGATTTTAATGTTCAATTCCGTAGCTGGACTGTCCCTACAATAAAAGAATAACACAACACATTATGAACATCGAATCCCTCCTGAGTCTTGAGAAGTAAAGCCAATCTTGTATTACTAAAATAGAGTCTTTACATGAAGCCAAATATCAAAGATTTTTTCAATAAATTTCCAACCCTTTGTACAATCCAAACACCATTTCAAGGAGTAGACAAAGATTTACCGAAATACCAGGTACTCCATCTTTTTCAAAATCTTTGCTCTCTGAATTTTCAAGAAGTCCTGAAGACAAAATTGTTGATGATAAGATTCATGAGGTGTTGTTGAGGTCTGAAAATGAAGAATAACTTATTGGAATTATTTTAGATTTACGAAAAAGAGGTATTGATACTTCATCCTTAGTGCCACAAAAACATAAGCATGAATTTTGGGAGGTTGTTACTTCTGAATTGTTGTTAGAAGAGGAAGATCTAAACAAAATTAAAGAGCTTGATCCTTTTGAAGTCTTACTCAAATCTAAAACTGGTCTACCCCTTCCAAATTAGAGTACATTTGTCAGTGGTTTGCAAAGTCCAAATAGTCCTTTTCGTATCAGTACTTTATCTTCTGCCTCTGCTAATCCTAGTAGTTCTCAGACACTAGGAAATCCATCTCATATCAGTTATGGTTCCTCTGTCCCTATAGTACCTGTTATCACTGTTCCTCCATTAATTATGGCCGTACCTGCTAGGTATTCTCCACTAGCCCTCCCTGCTGTTTTACATGACCTTCCCAGCAAATATGCTGCTAGAATTCCAACATGGGGTGGAGATGAAGAAATCACAGTAGAAGAACATGTAGATAGATTCAATGATTTTGCTGATAGAGAGGAAGTTGATGATGAGGACGTGAAGCTAAGATTGTTTGCACAAACTTTCATTGGAGAGGTTAGAAAATGGTTTAAAGCTCTTACAACTGGGAGCATTCACAGTTGGGCAGAGTTTGAAGATAGTTTTCTAAGAAAGTGGGGAAACTGAACTAATCCGTTCCAAGCTCTCACTGAATACAACAATCTTAGAAGAGCACCTGATGAAACTGTCCAAAACTTCTCCAAAAGGTTTAATAAAATATACAATTCCATTCCAGCTCATTTAAAACCTCCTGGAGCCTTGGCACAACTGAGATATGCTGAAGCATTTGATCTGAATTCTCTCTGTTACTCAGAGAAAGGGATTCTGCTACTCTTGCTAACATGCAAAACGATGTAATTAAAGTGGAAGTAAACATGATTGCTGCTAAGAAATCAAAGATGGCAAAAGCTAAACTGAAAGAAGAAGAGAAACTTTCCACTTCAGCTCCAGAAGATAAGTTTGACATAATGATGAAGACCATGGAAAAACTAATGGATCGGTTGGCTCTTGGGAATACTTCTGCTCCTCCAACGCATCAGGAACCTCAATTTAGAAATCCTCAGCTCAGGAGACCTCAAAATCAGCAAAATCCAAGAGAAAATAGGAATCAACAACCGGATCCTCCAGTAAGACCTCCTTTCCAGCAGAACTTGGTTGATGATGAAGATGAACCTGAAATCCCTGAGGAGTCCATCCATTGTTTTGATGAAGACGTGCCAAGTATCTTCTTGACTAAGGAAGAACATGATGAGTCCAGTATGACCAAACTAGGGGAGGAACCTTCAGACTATTTAAAAGGCTATCAACATGCTATCTTTGAGATGCAAAAGCAGTACAATCTCAGGAACAGAAACGTGCCTATTACAACAAACAAAGCACAGCCAAAGAAGGATGCTTCAAAGGATATTGAAGATAAGAAGGACAATTCAAAGGTTGTTGAAGGTAAAAATGATTCTCCACTTGGCAAAAAGGATATTCAAGCTCCATCCCCTACTAAAGAAATTGAGAAGACTGTTTCTGTTTTTAACCTTGAGAATGAGATTGCAAAAATCAAGATACCAGTCCCCTTAAGTGAAATCCTCAAGGTGGAAAAATACAGAATTAAGATTGTTGAAATGCTCAATTCACAACCAAGAGTAGTCGATATCTTAAACGTACAAGAAGACAATCCTGTTATTTACTTGGGTCCAAGACTTGAAGATGAACAAAATCAAGAATTTCCTCCTTTCTACATAAGTGTTACACAGTAATTTGTCACCGTTTGTCACTGTCCCTGTTACCCCTATCCCGCATCTTGGAGGACCCATTCCGGGACTTGTGAGAAGTGACAAGACTTGAAACCACTTGCATTATTCACCTCTAAACATGAGCTTCATATGCCCTTAAGACATCTCCTGCTCATTGCCCTTAAAAACAACCCTTTTTGCATTAGCGCTGGTGCACTGTGTTATGCCCGCGCCAATGGGGAAAATCCTATTGAAAGGGCGCGCCATTAGCGCTCTATCCCAGAGTCGCAATCGCGCCAACCATTTTGGGCAAAGTTTTCAACTAATCAAACCTCCAAAGGTTCTGTCCAACTCATTCACCAAACTGATTCCAAGTTGAGTGAGGATGGTTTGGCTTCGAATCTCCTTGGATGGAAATTAGTTTGCCACCATTCCATGGAAGTTTCCAAGTGATGAAGCCAAATCCATTATTGTGGGGGATTGACCTTATCTCTTCCTTTTCCTCTATAAAAGCTTGTCTCCATGGCTTGAGCAAGCTAGTTCTAGTTCTGATATTTCTGACTCTTGTGGCAATACTTGTGCTGAAAGGAAGATATCAAAATATTGGAGTTGCAAGAAGCCTTCTTTGTATAAGGCTTTACCTAAGCAAGGAGACTGTTACACAGTAAAATGTCACTACCATCATGTCAGTCTCCCTACTGTGCTATAAAACCACATTCACCTAAGCTCATGCTCCCTGAAATGGCCAAAAACCCTCTTTGCCTAAGTTATTTGAATCATCGCGACTGTTTATTAAATAACCGCGCTGACCGACGGAGGCCAGTGTAACTGCTGCGCTGCCAGCGCGGAAGCACACGTGTTTTCTGCGCTGGTCCAATTTCACGGACAGCGCGCCCTCCGCTTGTATCCTTGAGCGCTGACCAGACCTCCTCTATAGTTGATCTGCGATGCCAGTGCGCCAGCCCAGTTTCTCACCTGCGCTGATCCTGTTTGGGCGAATTTGTTCTAACAGCCAACCTTCCAGATGACTCCAGACTTGGCTGTTAGCATTGTTGAGGTCGCCATCCTTTCTCTGGCATGTTTGTTTGACTGATCATCCACTTATCTTGGGGGAGAGCTCATCCTTTACCTATTCATGGAGACTTCTTCTCCTTTATAAACCTCCTCCATTGCCCATGAGCAGCTAGTTTGGAACATATAGGCTTTGATTGAGGAATTCTTAGTGCATTACTGCTGCTCTTTGTAGGCATTTGGTGTGTTGTGTGAGGATTGCTTTTGAGTTTGAGGAATTTTATGAACTTGTTGCCTTGTATGCAAGAGAGAGACCTCTTTGACTTGGGAGATTTACTCCAAAGGTGAATGCTTGGAAGACATGCTGGCTGGACCCTCTGGAGAAGGCCTCAGCATCAGGACTTTGGTTGTACCTTACTTTATTTTCTGATTAATAAAGATAGATGACTACTCTTATGGTTCCTTTCCATTTGTCCTATGAATGACTAATGTAAATTGTATCCTTCCTGACTGATACATAGTTGTTTTTAGTCGATTTTACGCTCATGTTTGTTCTCTCTTTGCTTGTGCAGGTGTCCGTCCGCGAGGATAGTGGAGGACTATGATCGGCTGGAGCAAAGGAGCGAGAGGACCATCTCTTCGACAAACGTAGCGTTGGAATCCAAGTAGGTTTCTTTTACCCACTTGTTAATTACCACTAGGAACCTGCAGTGTAGCATTGTTTGATTGTTGCTAGACCCCCTTTGGGCTAGTAGGGATCGCCTCTATCCATAGAGGGGATTTACCTCTCCAACAGAGACCTTGTCACAAAAGAGAGAGAGAGCTTGTCCCTCACCCCTTCAAGCTTTTGCAAGACTTGTGCTGCTGAGCACCCAGCCAAAGGAGGACTTGACGTCAGGACGCTAGTTGTATTCTCCTTTGTTGAATTATTAATAATAGATGACTATCATTATGGTTCCATTCTCGTTGTACTTGAAATGGTCGATGTTGAATTATATCCTTCCTGACTGATGTATAATTGCATATATTAGATTTCACGCTTGTGTTTGTGTTGTTCTCTTTGTGTGCAGGTGTCCATTCATGTGGATAGTGGGGGATCGTGACCGGCCAAGGCAAAGGAACGCGGGCGACGTCTCTTCTACAAACTAAAGCGTTGGATCTCAAGTAGGTCTTCTTTTACCCACTTGTTAATTACAACTAGGAACCTGCAGTGTAGCATTGTTTGATTGTTGCTAGACCCCTTTTGGGCTAGTAGGGATCGCCTCTATCCGTAGAGGGGATTTACCTCTCCAACAATTTGGCGACTCCGCTGGGGAGCTTGCTTGTCTCTTTGTATGTCACCCTTGTTTTGATTTGATTATTGCTCCTTTGTCAAAGTTTGGGGATTGTTTTGTTGTTGATTTGTTTCCTGGTTCGTCCTGGGAACTGCCTTAATTTCCTTGAAAGCCTATTGCCTTGGTTTGGAGGTTTTTGGTTTGTTTTTATTTGTTTTTCAACCTCAGCGCGCTTTATTTAAGAACAGACGCGCTGACATCGCATACTGTCTTCTTTGACATTTCTGTCATCACGCTTATACATTTAATAGTCGCGCTGACCTGGTTTTCAGGCCAGCGCCCTTTATCCGTGTCCTTCCGCGCTGACAGCGCAAAGTTGCTACAGACCTTTTTCTGTCATCGCTTTGTTGCTGAGGGGTCACCCGCGCTGATGCAGTAAAACTCTTTTTGGTCCAAATTGACCTCCTGAACCTCTTGGTTTGGCTGTCCCCTGCTTTTTCCACTTGGCTTTTGGCTTGTTAATTTTGTTTAAGCTGTGACTCGCTTGCTCACGAGGCCTCGTTCCGCGAGGGTTCATTTTATTGCCTGGTTTCAGTTTTTGCAAAGCCTTCCTTTTTGCTTTCGTCGCTTGGTTTGCGTTTTTGCTTGACTTTTACGATTACTGAAGTGTGTCGGATCGTCGTTTGCCTGGTTGTGCACTCTCATCCTCCGGGTGTTCGCTTTTCTCCATTGGTTTCACACTCAAACCCTAGGGCATCTAGTGGTCGTGTGTGTCTAGCCTCCCGTTCGGGATCTTGTGTTCTTGGTCGACCAGCCAACTTCGTTTTTGTTTTCACGTTTGTTTGGTGATTGTTGAAAGTGATCGATTGTGTTCCAAGCAGTTTGCTTTTCTCCTTTGAATTCCTCGGTGTCTTGTTGAGCTTAGATTACATAGCTCATAAGCCTTTGTTTCCCTTTGATTTGGGAAATTGGTTTTAAGTGACTTGGGAATTGTCTTGTGTGTGCATTGAGTGATTTTAGTCTTTCGCTTAGTGTTGCTATCTCTCTAATTCATTTTAAAAGCACTTGCATGTCATTAAAAAGTAGAGCAAACTAGTGTCTTTTGCATTTAATAGTCGAAAGGAAAAGAGCATTTCGTTATTTTGTGCTTTCAAAAGAAAAGTTTCATTTCATTGCTGTTAGTTGCATTAGGTTGCGTGATTGCTTGAATTCGTTTTGTTTGTTTGAAATATCCTCAACTCTTTTTAACTAGAATTCATCGAACAAAATGATAATCTTTGGCATGTAGTTGCATTTAGGCGTTTTTGAGAGATCATACGGTAGGACCTGAAACTCAAACCTAATCCAAGATCAACTGCAAAAATAAACCAAATTTATCTAAAAATGCATTGGAACTTAACGTGAACATCTAGAGGTCTAGGCTAGAGACGTGTTCCGGCGTCTTTAAACCTAGTAGCTTAACGTTGAGTGGTTGGGTGATTC